>JAPVCE010000032.1:1092431-1135899 GCA_029606265.1 Paecilomyces dactylethromorphus | reverse complement strand
AACTAACCCTAACCCTAACCCTAACCCTAAACCCTAACCCTAACCCTAACCCTAACTAACCCTAACCCTAACCCTAACCCTAACCCTAACCCTAACCCTAACCCTAACCTAACCCTAACCCTAACCCTAATTATAACTTATATTATTATATCTACTTACTATAGATTAGAGCTTTAAAACTAGAGATAGTCTAAGACTGCTAGAGACTTTAATATCTCTTATTAAAAAAATATTTAGAATAGCTAAATAAGAATAAAATACTAAATAATAAGCTAAGTAATCTTTAAAAAGAGAAACTAAACTAGCTACTAAAAAATATTTATTTAAATTTAGATCTTATAATAGCTAAAAATAAAAAGCATTTATTTATTATAAAGAAAGAGATTTTATATAATTAATATTATATTTCTCTACTAAAGCTTAATAAACTTATTATAATGCTTTTGCTAAGTAGATCTAATAAAAAATAAAACTATTATTATATATAGAAACTATTAAATAGTATTTTTATACTATTATATAGTATTAGTATAGATCTTTTAAGTATTAGCAGCTGTCTATAACTAGAATATATAAAATAATATCTATGTTTTTCTAATCTAAGAGATTAGCTAGTCTTAAAAAAGATCTAAATAAGATATATTCTAAGAATTAATAAGAAATAACTAACTTAATATAGTAGTATTTTAGTTATTAATAAGAAGTTTAAAGTCTAGATAAAAAATATTATCTATAAGACTAGATTAGCTACTAAAATAGAGCTTTTTATTAAAGATTTATTAAGTCTTTATAATTCTATTAAAGATAATCTAATAAAGATTAAAGAAGTGGAAAATTATATCTAACTAGACTAGTATCTCTCTATTTATATGCTAGTAGAGTTAGGCTAATAGAATATTAATCTAGCTAATTTAGAAGCTAAATAACTAATTCTCTAATAATTTAATAATAAGACTTTCTATATTATTTAATAACTACTAATTCTAAATATTAATAATTATAGTTTTTAGGTCTATATTCTAGTTATTTTTACTATTAGCTAATATCTAGGCAAGTATTACTATCTAATAGTTATAGATTAATTATAAAAGAATTAAAATATAGTTTTTAATAAGCATCTACACCCCTTGCTAATAGCTCTAAAACTATATAGTTATATATAATACTAAAACAGAATTAAACTTATAATAATATATTAAGTATTAGATAATTGTAAAGCTAAATATAAAAATTACTTAATTAAGCTAGTCCTATAAAGTATTATAGTTTACTTTATTATAATCTAGATTTATTTAATAGCTAAAATTACTTATAGCTTTAGTTATCTTATACTATATATTAAGCTGTTAATTGCTTAGCTAAAAGAGCATTTTTTAAAGATAGCTTTACTTAATAATATAGTTTTAGTAGCAGATTAGCTGCTGCTATATATTAATATATTTTTAATAAGACTACGGGTTCTAGAGTATAATAATAAAATTTTAGAAAGTCTTTTATTATATAAATATATTTAATAGTTATATATTATATTAGCTAAGACATTGCATCTTAATATTCTAATTATATATAAAAACAGTTATAGTGTTTATTAAAATTTATTTAATACTCTTATAGATTAGAAATAAAGATAGTTCTTTCTAGATTTAAGAGATATAATAGCTAGAACTAAGGTTTTTAAGCTTAAATTTAAAGAGATAGATATAGATGCTAGTTTGCTATATTTATAATATAAGCTTTAAAATATACTATACTATCTTAATATAATTTTATTACAGCTAAAATTAATTCTATTAATATTATTCTATAATTAGACTCTATATATAATTAAAAATAAAAAGAGAAGCAAATAGTATATAAATTAATAATAAAGCATTCTTAAGAGCATAAATATAGAGAGAAATATATAGTAGAAAAGTAGTTTAGAAGATTTAGTCTGCTAAAACTATAGTAAAATATTATTAATATTATTTCTGCTAAAATAATATCTAAAAATAGGCCTTATATTATAATATTATTTTCTAAAACACTACCTGCCATTAATACTTTTTATTATAATATTATTAGATTTAATTATAGCTTATTAATTAAAAGTAATAGTTATTAAAATAGTAAAAAAAACTAAAGATAGTTAGCAGTCTATAAATCTTATTAGTTTTATCTTAGAGCTATATAATATTAATATAAAAGATTATAATATTATTTTATATATAATATAATTTAATTCTCTACTACTCTTTTTTTTTAATTTTATGCTTCTCTAAGAGATGCTAAAAGAGGTTTTATTATATATAGTAATAACTATAAATAGTATAGAAAATAATATTAAAATCTATTAGAAGACAGAGATATAGTAGAAATATATTATATTTAATATTTATTATAAATATTAGAATGCTATAACTGCGCTTTAATATAAGTTAATAATTAAAAACTTAGATTTTATAAACTAAATATAAATTAATTAAGTAATAAAGATAGTAAGAATATTTTAAATAATAGTAATATTTCTTTTAAATTTTAGTAGGTGCTAATATATTTAGCATTTAGTGCTTGCTAGCTTTTATTAGTAGAGTTTTAGAATTATTTTATTATTTAATATAGACTATATTTAGTTTTAGCATATTGCTACTATATCTTAATCTTTAATATTATTAAAAATAAAATAACTATTATTATTTTTATACTAGAAAGCTAATAAAGAAAGAGATAAAATAAGCTCTTACTTTTATTAGTCTATAAAATTATTAAGACTTGCTTACTATCTACTAAAATATATTCTATTATTTACTGCTATCTATAGCTATAATATTAAATATTTATATTATATATTTACTAGAAGATCTCTATAGCTTAATTTATATATTATTATTATTAAGTCTAAGCAGACATCTTTTATTATATTATATACTATATAATTAGACTTTTAAGCTTTTTTTTTTTCTTTTTTTTCTGCTATTACTTAGTTAGAGAAAAAAAAAATTAAATTAAAAAATAGCTAAATATACTCTAGTTATTTACTATCTTAGTTTAAAAAAAATAAAAACTATAACTTATATTTAGATTCTATTTTCTCTAAATTTATAATATTTAAAAGATAATAGACTAATATAACTAGATAAATAAATATAAAAAAAAGATAAAGTTATATATAAACTAGTACTAGAGCTAACTAATATATTAAAACTTTTAAAATTTTATATTTATTAATCTAGTCTAAAAGTTTACTATTTTTTTATAGATATAATTATTAATATAAAAAATATAGCTAGCTTGCTAATAGAGTATATTAAATATATTATTAAGCAGAAATTTTATTTTTTTATTATTTTTATTTATTTTAATTAGCAGATTTATTTCTATATTTATAAACTTTTATTAGGCAATATTTATAGTAATATATTACTAGCTTTAAATATAAATATACTTTTTTAGATAAAGCTTTCTAGCATTTATTATAATCTATATTATTATATTTATTTACTATAGATTAGAGCTTTAAAACTAAAAATAATTTAAAATTATTAAAGGCTTTAATATCTTTTATTAAAAAAATATTTAAAATAGCTAAATAAAAATAAGATATTAAATAATAAACTAAATAATTTTTAAAAGAAGAAACTAAACTAGCTATTAAAAAATATTTATTTAGATTTAGATCTTATAGTAATTAAAAATAAAAAATATCTATTTATTATAGAAAAAAAGATTTTATATAATTAATATTATATTTCTTTATTAAAGCCTAATAAACTTGTTATAATATCTTTATTAAATAGATTTAATAAAAAATAAAACTATTACTATATATAGAAACTGCTAGATAGTATTTTTATATTATTATATAATATTAGTATAGATCTTTTAAGTATTAATAGCTATTTATAACTAAAATATATAAAATAATATTTATATTTTTTTAATTTAAGAAATTAGCTAGTCCTAAAAAAGATCTAAATAAAATATATTCTAAAAATTAGTAAGAAATAACTAATTTAATATAATAATATTTTAGTTATTAATAAGAAGTCTAAAGTCTAAATAAAAAATATTACTTATAAGACTAGATTAATTATTAAAATAAAACTTTTTATTAAAGATCTATTAAGCTTTTATAATTTTATTAAAAATAATTTAATAAAGATTAAAGAGATAGAAAATTATATTTAATTAGACTAGTATCTCTCTATCTATATATTAGTAAAGTTAGGCTAGTAGAATATTAGTTTAGCTAATTTAAAAGCTAAATAACTAGTTCTCTAGTAATTTAATAATAAGATCTTTTATATTATTTAATAACTACTAATTTTAAATATTAATAATTATAGTCTTTAAGTTTATATTTTAATTATTTTTATTATTAGCTAATATTTAAGCAAGTATTATTATCTAATAGTTATAGATTAATTATAAAAAAATTAAGATATAATTTTTAATAAATATTTATATCTCTTGCTAATAGCTCTAGAATTATATAGCTATATATAATATTAAAATAAAATTAAACTTATAATAATATACTAAGTATTAAATAATTATAAAACTAAATATAAAAACTATCTAATTAAGCTAGTTTTATAAAGTGTTATAGTCTATCTTATTATAATTTAAATTTATTTAATAGCTAAGGTTGCCTATAGTTTTAATTATTTTATATTATATATTAAGCTGTTAATTATTTAGCTAGAAAAGTATTTTCTAAAAATAGCTTTACTTAATAATATAGTTTTAATAGCAGATTAGCTGCTATTATATATTAATATATTTTTAATAAGACTATAGATTCTAGAATATAATAATAAAATTTTAGAAAATCTCTTACTATATAAATATATTTAATAGTTATATATTATATTAACTAAGATATTATACTTTAATATTTTAATTATATATAAGAATAGTTATAATATTTACTAGAACTTATTTAATATTTTTATAAATTAGAAATAAAAATAGTTTTTTTTAAATCTAAAAGATATAATAGCTAGAACTAAAGTCTTTAAATTTAAATTTAAAAAAATAAATATAGATACTAGTCTACTATATTTATAATATAAACTTTAAGATATATTATACTATTTTAATATAATTTTATTATAGCTAAAATTAATTTTATTAATATTATTTTATAATTAGACTCTATATATAATTAAAAATAGAGAGAGAAGTAGATAATATATAAATTAATAATAAAGCATTCTTAAAAGTATAAATATAGAAAGAAATATATAATAAAAAAATAATTTAGAGAATTTAGTCTGCTAAAATTATAGTAAAATATTATTAATATTACTTCTACTAAAATAATATTTAAAGATAGACTTTATACTATAATATTATCTTTTAAAATATTATCTACTATTAATATTTTTTATTATAATATTATTAGATTTAATTATAATTTATTAATTAAAAATAATAGTTATTAAGATAGTAAAAAAAGCTAAAAATAGTTAATAGTCTATAAATTTTATTAGTTTTATCTTAGAACTATATAATATTAATATAAGAAATTATAATATTGTTTTATATATAGCATAATTTAATTTTTTATTATTTTTTTTTTTAATTTTATATTTTTTTAAAAGATACTAAAAAAGGTTTTATTATATATAGTAATAACTATAAATAATATAAAAAATAATATTAAAATTTGCTAGAAGATAGAAGTATAGTAGAAATATATTATATTTAATATCTACTATAAATATTAGAATGCTATAACTATATTTTAATATAAGTTAATAACTAAGAACTTAGATCTTATAAATTAAATATAAATTAATTAAATAATAAAGATAATAAAAATATTTTAAATAATAGTAGCATTTCTTCTAAATTTTAGTAGATACTAATATATTTAATATTTAGTGCCTACTAGCTTTTGTTAATAAAGTTTTAGAATTACTCTATTATTTAATGTAGACTATATTTAGTATTAGAGTTTAGATAAAGTTTAAAGTTTTTATATAATTTAATAATAACATATTAAATTATAAAAAGCTTAAATTCTTAAGTTTTTTTAATTTAGTTTTATTTTTATCTCTTTTACTTATTAATAAGCTTTATAGTTATTTTCTAATACACTATCTATCTTATTATAAACTAATAATTATTAATAAAAAATTTTAAAATTATATTTTAAAGTATTAGTTCTTTATCTTACTCTAAAAAGTATAAAATATAGTTTATATAATATTTTAAAGAGTAATCTAGATTAGCTAATTAGTTTAAAAAAATCTATTTTATATAACACTAAAGCCTTTTAATAAAGAAGTATTATTAGCTATTTTAATTACTAAAATAAAGTATAATTAAAAATAAGCTATATAGTATTTATTTTAGAATTTATTAGTAGTATTAATATTTTTAAAAGCTAATAATAGTAGCTCTATAATAAGTTATATATTTAATAAAAAATTTAATATTTTTAATATTAAAAAAATAGGCTAAGCTAAATTTCTATCTATATAAAAAATAATAAAAAAAATTAATCTATAATATAGTTATTTTTTAAATATTTTATAGTATAGCTTTATATATTTATATACTATAATATAATTTATTAATTAATTAAATAAGTTTAGCTTATATTATCTATTAAATATAATATATAAATTAATAGTATAATCTTAGCTACTAAATATAGAATATTTTAAAATAGCTAAAATAACTATCTAATCTTAAAAGAACTACTTATTAAAAATAATTACTTTATTTTTTTTAAACTATTAATAATATTTTAATAAAAAACTGCTATTACTCTCTAGATTAATAGGCATAGGTATTTAGACTTTTTTATAATATTATAATAATTTCTATATTTAGTATTTCTTAGTTTTAAAATTCTAGAATATTCGCTATAGTTATAACACTTATAGGCAAAGTAGTAATAATAAAAAAGTTCTATTAGTTTTAAATATATAACTAGTGTAAAGCATTAGCATAGAGCTATGTTAGTAATAGTTAAGTAGTTAAATTAAAGTTATTAGCTAGACCTAGTTAGAGAACGGTGTGGTAGATGGTGAGTACAGACTGGCAGAATAGCCCGCTGCTCGACCGCGGGCCTGCTATCAAATCGGCCTACCGGCCGGCCGATGCAGAATTGAGTCTACTACTACTACTACTACTACTATTGTCTGTTGTAGTTATCTATTTATGCATTACGATTGCTCTTGATCCTTCATTGATTAGCTCGAGGGTGCATCAACGCAGACGTAATAACCAAGCCATAGGGACTCGCAGCCTGTCCCAACGTATGGATTCCATTCGTTGAACTGTTCCAAATTAGTCACTGGGATCTCAATTCGTTCTATAGCCACTAATTATGGAGGAAAGACCGGTTGAAAAAAAAAATGAAAACTAGTACGCACCTCTGCTGCTGTGATATTATACTGCGCTTCGATGGTCTCGCAGTTGTCCCCATCGACGACGAGGTGATACTTTGTGCAATCGGCGACGGTGCTGGGCTCCACATCGGTCGGGACTGTCGACGTCGCCGTCGACGTCGAAGTTGCAGTGGGCGTGGCGGACAAGGTTTCAGTGTAAGGAGCGTCGACGCAGACCAGGTAGCCGAGCCAGAGGGACTCACACGTCGCTCCGACAGTCGGATTCCACGCCAAGAACTAGCGACATGATCAGTAAGCCGTGTAGTCTCACAAGGATCATCGAGGCTAGGAGATTTCAATTTGCGCCTGCGTACCTCAGCAGCAGTAATGTCGTATTCCTCCTCGATGCTGACGCAGCTGTCTCCATCGACCACCTTGTGGTACTTGGTGCAGCTGGGATCAGTGCTTGGTTCAAGGGTCCCCGAGGCCGTAGTAGCGGTCACCGTTACCGTCACCGAGGATGCCGAGGTACTGCTCGTCGTGCCGATACAAACAGCGTAACCTGTACTAGTGGGTGAGCTACGTGGTGAAATAGTCCAAGAGGAAGAGAAGGAGAGTAAAGACAGAGGGGCACCAACCGACATCGAGGTATGCGCAGCTCGAGCCAACAGCCGGGTTCCAGCTGTAGAATTGGTTCAGGGTAAAGTTGCCAAATTCCGCTACGATGATAGCGCAGGTATCATTATTCTTGACAACATAGTACGCATCGCCTACGATTTTTAGTATTGGACGTTGCAGACCCCAAACAAGACGCTGGAGGGAGAGAACCACTTACAATTAGCTGCGATTCCGGTCTGTTCTGGAGCGGTCGAGACGGACGTGGAGGACCCGGTGGCTGTTGTGGCTGTTGTGCCAGAAGACGTGTAGTAGGCTGGGGAACATGTTATCGGCAGTACAGTCGACGCGGGCATGGTGGCGTTTGCCGCCGGGTCGCAGTACTCCTCCAGGAGATCCTCGCAACTCTCCGGGAGGTCGGATATGGTCCAGCCGTTGGAGTAGTCGTCTTCGGTAATGGGGCAGTATTGGGTCAGGTTCAAAAAGAGTGGGACGAGTGTCTCGTTCCAGGTGACATTTTGGACCGCCGGGATGATGGTGGTGACGGGCCATGCGATGTCTGACGTGTTGAATATGGGGAACGTCGACGGCTGGGCGGGCAGTGTGGTGAAGGCTGTGGGGGGGATGACCCAGGTTCTGTAGGCGCAGTCTCAGAAAAGTTCAACCAAGAGACAGATCTAGAGACCAATTGGATCTTTCAACGAGAGATTTTGCACCTACACGTTCCAGCTTGTTGTGATGTTTGTGCTAGGAACAACCCAGCTTGACGTTCCTGGGGGGCTGATCAGACAACATTAGTTAGCAGTATCCCCGTTCTCCATAGTGAGCGACCGAAGAAGGTCGGAGAAAGAGCTTAGACTCACGAGATGCAGATGAACTCTCCTACCATGCTGTCCAGGTTGTCACAGTCCGTCCAAAGAGTGCTAGAAAAAGAGAGAAGAGTATCAGTATCAGCTATGCCGCCACAGCAAGTGGTGTTTGACGAATTGAAATAAAGATTAGAAAATGATATAAGTATAGTCTACAACAAACAATTCGAAGAAGAAGGATGTTTACTGACGGATTCCACGAAGTCAGCTGGACCTGGTAAAAGGTTTGGTTCTGCAGTATAGAAGAGCAGGTGTCGTTTGTCTGGACCTCATACAGGGCGCACTCAGCGCCCAGGCAGACCTGTTGACCTACCTGAACCGAGCAGTTGAGCGTGCTCAGGTTGTTGTCGATGACGAAACGAGCCGTGGAGATGGAGTTGGCCGTGGAGATGGACTGGCACGTGTCTCCGGACTCGACAGTGTAGTAGCTCGAACACGTAGCCGTGGCCGTGGCCGTGGCAGAGACCGTCGCCGAAGGGAGCACGGTAGCGACGACCGTGTCAGTAAAAGGATAACTGGATGCCGCTGCCCCGCAGGAGGACAGCAGCGACGAGTACGTATCTGGGCTGTAGCGCACCTGACCGTATGGCGAGTCCAGCATGGCTGCCTCGTACTTGTACATGCACGGCGAACAGTCTGAGACATTGCCCGCGACCACAGCTGGCAAGCAGTAGATGGAGTCACTCGTAATACAGGCGGCCTCCAATGCCCAGACGAGGGGCTCGATGAAGTTCTGCACCGTCTGCGAGACATTGCCGGGGAAGGTATAAGTGGTATTCCCACAGGCAGCGTCTACATCAGCCTGGAAGGATAGTAGCGAGTTTGTGCAGTTGGTCGAGCACACATCATCGAGAGCAGCCACACTGACATACCCGCCTCCAGCGATATACGAGGCAGAGAACAGCTGATCACACGAGATGTTAACGGCCAAGGCATTTCCACAGACCGTTGGAAGACTGGTCGGGGCCACATCAAACAATTGATAAGCCTGACTGAAAGAAGGGAAGACAGCCAAAGTGAGTAGCGCCGCAGCTCTGGCGTGGAAATGCCGCCACAATGTTGGCATCATGACGAGAAAAAATACCGACTTAGATTAGATAAAAAAATAGTGAGAGAGTCAGAGCCGTAGCGACAGAATGAATAACAGGTTAAAGAATGTGATCCTAGTGTCCTATGTGATGGATGCCTTGGTAGTTATGATGGCCTTTGAGCCAGAGAGTGAACGACACAGCACAGACCTATTGGGTGTAAGTAGATGGATAGATTGGCGGATAGACGAGTTACCTAGTAGTCTATGATCGGGCCTCATGACATTACATGGCCTAATACTGAGCAACTTTTCAATTTGCCCCCATGTTGTATCGGACTATGCCTTTGCTAAATTCTAGCTCGGAGCATGCGCCGTCTTCCGAGAGGAGATGGTGCGGCGTCGTCTCAATTACTAGTAGTTAGCGCCTCTCATGAACCTGTGGACCCTCTAAGGCCGTGGAGCCGCCCGACCCGCCGAACCTGGTTTCTCCCGCTTCTTATCTTTGGAACTTTTATTAGGGTAGCATCACCTACGCTCCGCCCCCCAGGTTCGCACTTCTTCCCAGATTCGCCTTCCCTATTAACTCCGCCCGGAGACGAACTAAGATTGCATCGCTATTTCCTCGTCAAACCCTCTCTGTCACAATGCCTAGCGACTACGCCCTGAAACGCACCCACGGTCAGGCCACGGTGATAATCCACGCCGCCGACCTGTATCTTCTCGTAATCACCTGAAACCCCTCAAAATCTAAAGTCGGGCGATATACTAATGCGGTTGGCTGCTAGGAACAATGGAATGATGACTCTGCTATCTCGGACGAAGCCCAGCGCTCGGCAATCTTTAGCAAGTGGCTAGAGATTGGCTCGCGTGGCCGCATGGTTAGTCCATCTAATTTACCTTCGATTAATGAGCAATAACTAATAATAGATGAAGCCATATGTGGAACGACTAAAGGAGATGTCTGTCGACAGAGATGATATTACAGACGACGAAAAGGATCTCCTCGCTCATGTCCGGAGTCCTTCGGACCGGCAGGGGGTCAGCTATACACGTCTCGTACGCACTTTCTACGGCGCAGGCTCGGATGTAAACTTTGCCGAGCTGATCTCCGAGGCTGAGTTCGACGAGCCCGTCTTCGATAATGCCGCGCTTTACGATGCTGGGTCGAACGACGGCTTACAGTCGCTGCATGATATCCTGACCCGTATCCCGCAGATCGTCGAGGAGACGCCGGGGTTTGCCGTTTGGTACGACGAAAACAAGCAGAAAGCCCTAGAGGAGGCTATAAAGGTCGGCCCAGACCAGTTTGACTATGCTATGGAGATACTTCACCTGGCGGCCAAATGGGACCACGTGCTCATCTACGATAAGGAGGCAAACGATGGCCCGGGGAACGTGCTGCTGGTGTATATCGACGATCGTGGCCGGGTCCTACGTTACTCCCGGTTGGACGGAGCTTTGGACTTACAGGCCGCCGACGGTATGCTATACACGGGCCAGGATTCCATGCATGCATGGTGGGAGGGCGGCCGCTACGGCGAGGACTGGCAGCCCCACCAACTCGCTAAGCGATGGAGCGAAGTTGAGCACGAACCCTCTGAGGATGGCGCCAGAACGGGTGCAATCTCCGAGGAACAGTCTACATAAGCAATTAGCGTCCGATGCAGCCGGAAAGCCAAGACAAAAATATGTAAGCTTTGCCGGTATATGTGTGCCCTGGGCTAATTATTACTACGTTCGAACTCTAAATAACCACTATTGCCTAAGTAGGCTAGTGTAATATCACTATAGATCCGACACAATTCAACTGCTGCAGGGACGTGGAGGGTCCGGCACCACTAATTGTCTCGCTGTAACAAGTGGTCTCCGGAGTTTTCGAGAATCTGGGACAATGGACACTCGACCGACGAGGTAATAATATCTCGCCCCCTTCGCTTAGGCCTTGGTAGAGGACTTCTTTCTCTTCAATACAAAGCGATTTGAACCGCTTCCATTCCCTCGTTTAGTTTCAAGACCCACGCTCTTTCTGTTTCATTGATACTCCGTGCCAGTCACTCTCTTACTTGCTTGAACTTCTATACAATCGTTTTACTGATCCACTTGCGTCGTGGTCATGTGGCGGACGGCAGTGACCATCTGGCTGGCAGCTTGTCTGCTGGCTTGGGTGGTGGTCGGTCAGCAAAGCTCGACTTGTTCGCTCACAGAACCGTGCGAAGAAGGCTGCTGCAGCCAATACGGGACGTAAGAAAATGACATCTTTTTCCAACCCTCTCTAGCGCCTACTCATTCATCCGATGCTGACGATTCCTGGGACATCACTTCAGCTGTGGATTTGGACCCGAATGGTGTGGTGATGGCTGCATTAGCAACTGCAACGCCACGGCTCAGTGCGGCCCCTATGGAAATGTGACGGATTGCCCTCTTAATGTCTGCTGCAGCCAGTATGGTTTCTGCGGCACCACGTCGGACTTCTGCAACAACTGTACTGCTGGTTGTACACCCGTCACGTAAGTTGTTACAGAGCTTGGAAGCCCCATAGAGATGGCGAACATACGCTGATGACAAACAGCGAACCCTCATGCACCGAAAGTACCGACGTCTCGAACCTCCGCAGAATCGGCTACTACTCACTCAGCACCCTCGAGAGGCCTTGCGATGTCATGGAGCCGGCGCAGATTCCCGCGGGCGCCCTCACGCACATCAATATTGCCTTCATCCAGTTCACCGACAAGTGGGAGATCGACGATAGCAGCTATGGCTCCCAGGTGGCTGAGATCGCCTCGCTCAAGGATACGCATCTGGGACTACGTATCAGTATTTCGGTTGGCGGATGGGACTTCAACGACGGTTCCACGGCCACCTACTTCTCGGACATGGCTTCGACCTCAGCCAACCGTAAGACGTTTATCGACAGCGTCGTGAGCTACCTGGTCAAGTATGGGCTGGACGGCATTGACATTGGTGGGCATTGTAGACCTAACTGATGATGAGAATGATCCTGCTGACCTTTTTCAGATTGGGAGTATCCGGTGGCCTCGGACAGATCCGGCGTACCGGCAGACAAGGAGAACTACGTCTTGCTCGTCAAGGAGATGAAGGAGGCATTTGCTGGGTACGATTTTGACCTGACGATTACACTGCCCTGTTCATACTGGTATATGCAGCATTTCGACATTGTGTCCATGGAGAAGTACGTGTCGTGGTTCAATGTCATGAGCTACGATATGAATGGCGCCTGGAACGCTGAGAGCGCATACGTTGGCCCTTATATGTATGGGCTTACTAACCTGACTGAGATCGAAGAGGGCTTCGATCTTTTGTGGCGCAACAATATTGACCCTGCCAACGTGGTCATGGGAATGGCCTTCTACGGCCGCACATATACCATGGAGACGGACGACTGCTACGAGATCGGCTGCGAATTCGCCACAACGGGCTCTCCTGGCCAATGCTCGACGACGGCCGGTATTCTCATGTACCCAGGTAACGCTGAAATTCACAACCCCCTTCAAGATGGCATCGAGATAAGACTGACACGTCTTTTATAGAGCTCTTGGGTATCAATCAGACCGGGTAAGACCACCTCCCCTCCAGTTTTGGAAGTTATATTGATGATCTGTTCTCCGGTTAGGGCGTTGACGACCTATTATGATGCAGTGTCAACCACAGTCTATACAGTCTACGGGGGAGACCAGTGGGTCTCTTACGATACTGCTGAGTCGTGGCAAACCAAGCTGAAATACCTGAATGGTCACTGCATCTCTGGTCTCATGATCTGGTCCCTCGACTTGGACACCTCGACATATACCGCATTGGCTGCGCTCCTCGGCGACGATGCCATCACCACGGGTCTCATGAGCAGCGGGGGCAACCTCACGAGTGCTGAACGGGCCATGCTTGCGGATCAGTATGGCGCTTATACGGGCCAGGATTGCATGGTGACCCAGTTCTGCACCGATGGCTCCAGCAAGGAGCAAGGAACAGGACAGGTCTGCCCCAGCGGATATACGTCGGTGTCGACGGCCCACGCGCCCATCCAGGCGCCCGGCTACGAGATCAACGGGACATGTGCCAAAGACTGGTATCGTCACATTTGCTGCCCAACCAAATACATGCCCACGGGCTGCGAGTGGACGGATTGTGGGACAGGTGTTTGTAATGGCAACACTACGTTCGCGCTGAACACCGACACATATAACAACGCCGATGGCGACGAGAGCTGTGGTGTCAATAAAGGGCGTTCACTGTGCTGCGACAGCACAGGTGCCGTTGACAAATGTTATTGGACTAGCTGCCAGTACGATAGTCAACAAGAGCACCCAACCTGTCCGTCAGGTTATACGTACATGACAGAGCGTCACGACGACGGCAGCGGCGGCTTATGCTCCACTACAATGGGTAGCTCAGACCCAACAATGTATCAGCTTCTGTATGCACAAGCCTACTGCTGTCCCAACACCAGCGTGCCCACAAACTGCTCTTGGACATTCTCTGACAACGAATATACATACGATCCAAAGTCTATGTGTCTGCCCGAGCAATGTCCTTCCGGCAAGGTGGAGTACACTTCCGCTGTAGACCCCGATGAGCCGGAGGTTGGCACCTATGGTAGTCTGGGAAGTATTAACTGCGACGCCTATCCAATCCCGGCAGGTGCGAGCGACCGCTTTAGGTATTGCTGCAACCCTAGAGAGTCCGCTGACGACGACGGCGAAGACTGGCCCGTCGACCCTGATGACCTATGGGAGGATGCCTATACAGCTGAGGGCTCTGACATCGACTGGGCCTACTCGGACGATGGCGACGGCGGTGCGAGCTCAACCGACTACGGCGCAGACCCCTACGGCTTCGTCATGCTGGACGGTCCGTCAGGCTCTATCGATAGCACCTTTGGCGACACATATACTGTGGTGCAGACCGACGATAGCAGCACAACCGAGGAGGTCAAGCGTCTAGCTAAGCGGTCGCTGGTCACGCACAACGCCACTGTCATGACCTCTAACTTTGACAATACGTCGGAGACTCTATACGTTTACTGCCAGTACACCACGGGCTCAGACAGGTGCAACCGGATCTTCAATAAGGGCGCCGTTGACACCATTATCCGGCTGCCTAGGCACGTCGGCGAGGGCCCCTGGGCGCGTGTTGTGTCCATGGATCCCATCGTCCACACGGAGGCGGTGCTGCCCTCCTACCACATCCGCAAGCGCGAGGCCCAGGAAAACTCAAACCCCGTGTATGCGCTAGTGATCGACTACAACTTCCAGGACATTCAGGACACGGCCAAGCAGCCCGTTAACATGCGCGTTGACTTTGCCAACCTAGAGGATTATTGGCAGACCATCGACGACTCGGCCGCCAAAAAGGTCAAAAAGCGTGCCGCATTTGGCGGCGAGGGCCGGAGACATGTACCTTATCGTGACTGGCGCCGTCATGTTGACCTTACTAAGAAGAAGCCCGCCTTCACTGCGAGGAGCTCCGACGACTTCCACGAGCGGGCGACGCAGTCCTTCGCCCCCCGCGACGTCGTTGCGCTAGACCATAATGCATATATCACTAAGCGGTGGTTCGGGGCGCTCAAGGCCTGGCTTAAAAAGGTGACGACCATTACTAAGAGTGGGCAGGGTGACCTCCCCATGGACCTTGAGTCCAACATCCTGCTGTACAGCCAGTCGATCGGCTGCTCCAAAGCCAACGCGGAGATGAATATCTATCTCGACACCAAGCTCGACATGGCCGCCAGCTATGCCTACTACTTCAGCGGCACCATCGTGCCGCCTGCTGTTACCGACACCTACGCTTACTTGGGGATGCAGCCGTCGTTGTATATGGGCGTATCGGTAACGGGCTCGGCCAAGCTGACCTACAGCTCAGACCGCCAGCAGCTGATACCCACCCTGACATACCCGGGGCTGGCCATCAAAGGCATCGCCGTGGTTGGCCCAACGTTCGACATCTACGGCCAGATCGTCGGCACGGTGACGCTCAACGGCCACATGACGGTAGGCGCATCCTACACCTTCGACGTCTCCGAGATGTACTACCCGCAAGACAGCGACAGCGACGTCTACGACAAATTGGGCGACAGCGAAAAGCCCGAGCCACTGGCAACGGGCCTGAAGCCCACATTTGAGGCATCGGTGCAGGCCAACGCGCAGCTTGACTTCAAGGTGACACCCGAGGCCAGCATCGGCATCACCATCGGTGGGACCAGCTTCCTATCGTCAACGAGCCTAGCGTCAGCGACGGTGTCAGGATTCGTCAACAACACACTGCGCTTCATGGCCTCGGCCGCGGCGTCTGTGTCTGGCGACACGACGGGCGTGTCAGCGTCGGCCTCGTACAACTACGGCGCCTACCTGCTGTATAACGTTGGCTTCGGTGGCCAGGCCAACATTCTCAACTATGCCTGGAACATGACTACCACCTATCTCTACACGACAGCCAAGCAGTACGAGCTGTACAGTGGGAGCGGCATCGCGTCCACCAATATCACCACCACCAAGCGCGACCTCGACGGCCTGCCGGGCCAGGACTGGCACCATCTGCTGGAGGAGCGCAAACCCCGCTCGAGTATCTCCAAGCGGGGCAGCGCGAGCGACGTGTCGGAACATCCGCCGTGGCTATACATGCGCTCGACTGTCGACGATGACGGTGACACCAATATGGGCGGCACGGGCTGTTTCACGGGCGGCGTGCTGGCCTGCCCGGCCAACTCGTGCAGCACGGGCTCCGACTCAGGCTCCGACGACGAGTCAGCGTGCACGCCGAAGGTCCCCTCCGTGTTGATCAACTGTGCGTGGTTCTCTACGGATCAGGTAACTGGAACCAAGGGGAGCGCCAATATTGAAGGTATCTGCCAGAACATGCAGACCTTCCTCAATTGGCGCAACCTAGACCTGAACCCGGGCGCCACCTTCACCTACGACACCTCAGAGAATGCTAACAATATAAGACGCTCCGAGACATGCCAAGACAGTTCCTACTATGACCTACTATCCAATGGGAATAAAGGCGGGTCCTACTGCGCCGCCGCAAACGCGCAGTACAAGACGACGCTTGGCACTACGCTGGACATCACCAGCTGCGACGAGTTTCCCCCAGCATCTGTCGAGGAGGGCGGCAACTGGTATGGGGACATCCCCGTTGCCCCGGCCCTGCTCTGCGCCCCAAGATGGCAGCAGAATATACAGGGAAATTGCAACAGTAAGCTGCTAACCCAAAGCAATCCCGTTTGACCTCATGAAGCTGATTCCTCTTCTCTCTCCGCAGAGCTCCTGCGCAACATAAAGACCAATGTCCAATACGCTATCGACCCTGACCAGGACGCTATATGGGTAGATTGGACCGACAACGACAAGTGGTTCGTGGCCAATAACTGGAACGAGATCATCACTTACCCGTATGCTATTCCTCAAGCACGGGGTATCTCCAACGCTGTATGTATCTATCCTCCGCAGTTTCTTTAATTGACTCTTTCCCCACCTAAAACAAGTTAAACCCCCCCCCGCCCCCTTTTTTTCTCCCCCCTGCCCTCGTCCCCCACATCACAACCTCCCCGACATAAATATATGCCCAGAGCTGACCGATCTTGAAACGATTAGGAATGGGGCACAGACGAGACTGGCGGCTGGTCCCAGAGGCGCAGCTTCACGTACGGCATTGCCAACCCCTCTTCCGCTACTGACTGGGATGGTTGGGGTAGTGCTTCCGGGAAATGGACCTTCAGCTCCTCCGGGATTTCCTCTACTGACGCCAGCAAGATCATCTGCGCCCTCAACCTGTGGGACCAACCCGACGTCTATGCTCTAGTAAACGATCAATATAATGCTTATTGCTATTCCGGCCCGAATCCAGGAGTCTTTGCAAGTACGTTAGCATCTTTTGTTTGACCACTTTTAGCCCTTCCCCCGCTCCCTCCTATGCTTGCTATTTTCTTCCCCGCACCCAATCCCCTAAGCGCCTCGCGAATTCTATCCCGGGCTAAGGAGAAGACCGGATGCTTTACACTTCGTGGTGACCTGCAAAATACAAAAGGCCAATGCTAATGCAACCGAGCAGAAATTGTCTCTTATCCCAAGATGAACCGCTGCCTAATCACCCTCGGCGCGCTTATCACCACCCGCGACCAGCTCGACAAAGAGAACCTCGGTGTTCTCTACGGACGTATCATCAAGAACATCACCATCCTCGACCATGACCTAACAGATCCCATTGGAACACTCGATACAGAGGTCGACAATAAGAGTCCGAACCCACCACTCGATATCCTCGGCAAGCTGTGACGAACTAATAGAGCATGCGTATTCAATTTCTTCGAATTGCACACAGGCAGGAACATTAAGCCACTTCAGTACAGCTTTAAGTTCTCCTCGCTAAGCTTAGATCTTCAGCTCCTCGCAAAGTCTAGGTCTACCTCACGGGGGTCGCGTAGCCGGCATAAACGCACATTAGGGTTAGATCAGAAGGCGCAGCTGATTAGGCCGTGTCCTACCCATGTGGAGTTAAATTAGATTTCTCTTATATAGTTTCAATTTCTCTAGTAGTTGGATTCGAGTTAGAATCTACCCACGGGCGTCGCGCACCCCATGTGGGTGTGCATTAGGGTCAGATCAAAAGACATAGTTGATTAGGCTGAGCCACCGCCCTACCATGTAGAGTTGAATTAAATTTCCTTTATAATTCTAATTTCTTTAATAGTTAAATTTAAGATAAAGCTTTAACTATAGATTTAAATATTTTTATCTATATTCTAATTTAACTTAAAATAAGTTAGATTGCTAGAGTAACAAGAAAGAATTAATTTTAATTAAAAAATATTAATTTGGTTTAGATTTTTTTTTTTTTTTTTTGAGTTTAGAAATGCCAGTCTAATATATTATTAGAAAATATTTTTAATAGTTACTATTATAATAATTTAAAGTATAAATTTGCTAGCGGGAAATTCATAGTACTATTCATAGACATTCATGGGCATAGAACCCCTTAGCACAATCCCCATTTCCACAATATCCTAAAAAACATGTTCAACTCTACGATGGCATCAATCCCACAAACAAAACACTACAGTGGTGTTGTTCCCAGCTTGTCCGCTTCAATGGCCAGCGCCTGCCGAAGAGGCTTAGCAACAGGACCAAGTAGACACGTCTCGATGGCTTGACTGTCCGCAGCCGCAGCGCTGTTGAGCTTGGGAAGCCAGCGCGCCCAGGAACTTTTCCGTCGAAATGCTGCCATGACGCGGAATCGCTTGGAGACCTCACGATCAATGGTTATAAAAGCGCCCAAGCCTCGTAAAATCTCTTTTTTATGGCCATCACTCTCGAGGCGGCGATTCATGAACTCCCGAAATGCAATTCTAATCTGCTCACTTCTAGCCAGCCAATTTTCCGCCTCGGCCACATTCAAAATTCCCAAGGCTTCGATCAAGACGGGAGTAGCAATGGGCCGAGTGACCATGGAACGCCAAAATCTAATTGTCTGAAGGATTTGGTCACATTTGCTGTAGGCGAGGTGTCGCATCATCAGGCCGTTGAAGTTGACCGCAACGCCGCTGACGCCCATATCTTTACCAAAAGAGACCAAGTCAGGTTGGAGATTTCCGTCTTCGAAATACTCCGGTCTTTGACAAGCCCATGGTGCTCCGCATTGTATGGCGGTCATAGCCTCGTCTATGAGCAAACATATGCGTACTTCATCACAACAGGATCTCAGTAAGCGGAAATATTCGGAAGGAAAGACTGATCCATTTGAAGCATTCACCAGATCGCATACCACAGCAACACAGCCTTGCTCTTTAGCTACAAGGAGCTTGTCCAATAATATATTTGCTGACGAAAAATCACTGTGACTTATAAAGAATGACGAGGGACCTGATCCGATGATCTGATATTCACATTCTTCCGACGAATGTGCCTGGCTTGTTCGTTAATCATTTTTGTCAGATAAGGGTGTCTTAGGAGGCTTACTAGGGGTCCGTAGGCACCACCATAAATTCCATTAACAATAGCCAATTTTGGCGCCGTAATATGTACATCGGTCCAACCCAGAAGCTTCCGAACAAACTGATGAATCTTTTCGGGTTCAGGATCATCCTTGAGCAATGGTGATAATGCCGGATCCTCCACGACTAATGGACAGGTCGATGCTGTGTTGAGGATGAGACTCGCTATAGTTGTTGGGATAAGGACGTCGCTGACATGAGCATGGAATGTAATAGGCCAGTATCCCTTGAAAAAGGACTGAAAACGGTCGGTATATTCCTTCAGAGGTACGTGGTATTGCTGTTCTACTCTAGCAGGGTTTATAGTGTAATCCTCCCATAATTGACGAATGCGATCGTCATTGATGAACCCGCTGTTTGAGTATATTGTGCCCCAGCCATTGTGGAAATTGTGATCTAGAGGGGGGTCAACAAACTTGTGACCGTCGGAAGTCAACTTCATGATTTTATTCGCACTGCCATTTATGGTGCTAAATAGAGGTGATAAATTTGTTCCCATTCACCGAGAAGAGTGAGAGAAATAAATAAGGGGAAGCATACCACAAGTGTATAAATAAATTAATGTAAGCCGCTTTTCTAGCTTGATGATTTTTACCATATTCCGCCCGCAAAGATACAGTACAGTTTAGCTGAACAACTCAACAATTGCTAGGACTAGATCTTAACAATAAACTAATAAATTAAGTCTTGAATTAATTGCAATACCCCTTTGTCTTTAATTGGTTTAGTGCCGATGGCAAGTTGTTTCGATAATTTTTCTGGTGAAGCCATGGATTAGATAGGTTGAACCCCAGCCGCTAGGTAGTATAGAAATTGGTACGCAAGGAGCCACCAGCTCATCAACATTGCTGTTATACATTGTATTTTTATTGCAATCTATGGTGATACTCTATATGGTGATTTTTTTTTTGAGAGGTCCTAGAGACAAGAATTATAACTATTGTAAGAGCTTGAGTGTGAAATCGATTATTTAGAACAGGGCTTGGCTTGTTAGATGATTAGCATGCTACACTGTCAGTACGCCATGAAATATGTACTTATAGATTATATAAATTTATGCGGAGTAGTTTATAGTGTACGCCAGTCATTGAATTGCATTTATTTTAGAGATTTTCTGCATATAGAGCGGGCCGACAAGCAAGGGGCATCCTTAGTTGGAGGCCCAAACGTGAGTCTTTGAATGGCTAGCTGAAAGCTGGAACGTGTGGGAAGCCGATATTATTCGAAATACACGCTCTTGACATGGTGGGGGATCTGCAAGGGGTAAAAAAGGAACGACTGTGTCTACAGGAACCCGCAGACGAGTACCACTCGGTAACACCAGTCCTAGTTTACACCGAGACAAAACCACTACCAATGCACTCTGAGATAAATCATCTTAGAATAGAATTCTGGAACATTAAGGCTGCAGTAACTACTTGTTTAGCTTTCTGGTCCCATCAAGTTTTGGCGCATGTGCCCTTAAAAGACTTTGTGGTTCGAATGTTACCATGTTTCAAAGTCATGTCGAAGGGCAGCGTGACGCACCACGGGCCCATAGCTGGCGATCATCTGATACCTTCATAATCAGTACGATGAGTCTGGCATTGTTCACTGGTAAGTGATGAGCCTTGGGACGGAGATGTGTTGTATACCTGAGCCTGACTCTTGCGGTGATTTTAGATGAACTGCTCTTTGCCTTCATGATTCCTTTGCTACCTACTGTGCTTGAGCATCACATCGGCTTGGAACCATTTTTAACTCATAAGTACACATCTGTCTTTCTTACTGAAGGAGCCTTTGTATCTGTGGTGTCGAGTCCATTTATCGGGTCAATTGCCGACGCCGTCTCCAGCAAAAAGATGCTCTTACTGATCCTCCTTGTACTGGCCTTGATCAGTGTCGCCTGCTTGTCACTAACAACCAACTGTACGTATATTTGATTCTTCACCAGTGATTTATTGCTCCATGTCATATCAGGCTGACTGAAAATCCAGTAGTATGGCTGTTTGTTGGTCGTTTTTTCCAATGCATTGTTAGCCATGGCTTGTGGATTGTGGGGATGGCAACCATGGTTGAAAATGTTGGAACAGAGCATATGGGCAAGATTTCCGGTCTGACCTCCACGTTCAGCGCAGCGGGAACCAGCTTCGGGCCTCTTCTTGCAGGACTATTGTTTGAAGCAGGAGGATACTGGTGCGCGTGGGCGGGTGCGGCCGCCTTTCTCTTGGCGGATATCGTCATGCGTCTCATCATGACAGAAAAGCCTGTTAAATCTTGCGAGAGTCGAGAGCGAGAGCCTCTTGTGAAGGACCATCCGTCTGCTTCCAACAGTGAACAGTTAGACCGGTTGTTTTCCTCAGATGTCCGACGATTGCGCTTCTATGTTTGCCTTTTCCACGAAACGCGTTTTTCCGCGGGGGTTTTCGGCGCTTACGTTTTCGCTTTATTAATTGGCTGTCTCGAAAGTACCCTGGCTGTGCACGTTCGAACCACATTTGGATGGAGTACTCTTCATGTCGGATTGTTGTTAGCAATGATCCAGGGGCCCGGCATGTTGTTGGCAGCCCCAGTGGGTTTGATAAAGGACCGAGTAGGGTCGCGGATTCCGACGGCCGTGGGATTTCTCATGTTAGTACCTTTCATCATACTTTCGGGAGCTCCTGGCGACAATCGATTTCAGTTTCTGGTGGTAAGAGCCTGGGAAAAGACTCTCTATATGATTTGCATAGCAGCGGTCGGATGTCTTGTGTGTCTTCTGAGCGGAGTGGGCTCGATTTAGTCAAATGGTAAGTGAAACGATGCCGCAAACCTGTTTACAAACTAAAATCAATTCATTTAGAAACAATTGACATACTTGAAGCGCGTGAGCCTGGTAAATTTGGCTCTAACAGTGGCTATTCTCGCGTCCTAGCTGTGACTAGTATGACATGGATGGCTGGGCTAGTGACCGGTCCTCTTTTGGCAGAATTTGTGGTAGAAACATTCGGATACTTTGAGCTGCAATGTTGTCTCGGTAAACTTCATTCCCAGATTTGAAGGTCATATTTACTGATAGTACCTAGGGGTCATGTCCTTTGCAGTAGGCCTCATTGCTTTGCTTCTGCTGGGCTCTCTTTGTTCGCATGCTGCTGAGCTGCGAGACGTGTGATGTCGATATAATATAATATGATATCTAGAGTATCTAATATTAGAGATGTTAGCGGAGTCGGCCTGAGAATCTGAAATATAGTCTCTAGTTTAAGAGCTTTTTGACTTAAATGCACTTGTGTGCGTGCTAAATACTTCTATGCAATCATCGTGACCACAGCACCCCTGAAAGCAAATATGACACCCGTTGTCCGTCATTATAGGCTAGAAAGCCATTGGTTATTTATAAAGATATCGTTGAACAATAGTCTAGTCGGAGAGGAGCTGAATAATAAAGAAGCCGAACTAAATGTGTAGTGACTTCTGTCCTGCTATAGAACGTGTCTGTGCTCTAATGAACTTTGGTATGTTTTGTATGGTTAAATACGCGCTATGACAAGGGGCAGTACTAAAATTGCAAGATCTGCAAGGGGAAAGTGGAGAAAGGGCCTCCATACTATAATACTACTGGTAATATATAGTAGAGTACAGTACATCGGCCCACTTGTCAGCGCCAATGCAAATCATTCCGCTTTTTATTTCTTCTCGGCTTATTTACCCTCTCAAATGGTTCTCTTTCTCGTCCGGCTGCGCCGCTGCCCCCGTTGTTCAGCTCGCCGCATAATACATGTATTTTCGATTATTTACTGCGAGAAAAATCCTCATTATGTAACGGCAGATAGTACTTGGATTTCCAATAACCAAACGGCTCGATTGTCGTTGGCTAAAGTGGCCCAGCCTACTGGTGATGCACTACAGGCCACACTCGTCACTCCTTATATAGTTGACAGAATGTGGAATGTAATGGATAAATTTGAGCTCATATGCGAGGGGGTTGGCCTTGTAAAACTGTCTTTACAACAAACTTGGAAATAGAAGTTGCATTGGCCCCTCAACCTCCAGGATCAATACAGAATAGGAACAATTTCCAGGAGGAAGTGCTATTCCAAACAGTGAAATAGATTTCCAATCCGCTCCTCGTATCCATGGTGGCTTCGCCTGAGTTTGCGAGATGGCTCCCAGTCTGGTGGCGTCGAATACACCGTCTACGGAAGGATTTCCAGGCCGCCAAAATCCTCAAACATTCACTAAGTCTGTTTACTCGTCCACAGATGGCAGTGAGTTCGACTTGGGCCAATATTGGACCACTGTGCAAAGTACTGTTGTGACCCAACCGATTAAGGAATCGACTTTTTTTAAAGCTGCATGGATTCTTACCCTTCATTGCTTCCAACCAGAGGAGGTGATACAGATGAGCTATGATGAAGGATTGGCTCCCAAATCTGGTACCCCAATTATTTTCACGGTGCCAGTGAACTTGGATTGGGATGTACAGTCACTTTTCGAAACTCTAGAGGTTGAAGTGCCTAGCTCTTCACTCTCCTATGGGCCCCAACTTTCACAGCTAACCCCCTTCAGCAATGCCTGCGCTGCGGCACTCAGATATTTAACCATTCCAGAGCCAAATTCTGTCTCATTCAGTTTAGTCAATGGAAACCTAGAGGTAAGTTAATAGCTATGACATCGCTTAGTACACTAGAATTTAATTTCTGACGCTCTGCTACAGTCCAGCATCCAGCTTATTATTGTAAAGAATGCAAACTGAACGCTTGCCAGCATCAGGAACCCAAAAATAAACAGAAAAAATTTGAATGAGAGCATGTTATAGACCTTTCAACACGTCCTCCGTCAAATCACAGCCAATTCTGGGAGTTTCAAGCTTAAGGATATTAACTACTGCTCGGAGTGGCACCGCAAGAAAATTAAGAGCCTCATGCATACAGACTCAGACTCAAATTGGAAGTGCCTGCACTATTTAATTGTAGAAAAGTGGAAACAACATCCAACGAAGCTTGCGGTTCGCTCATTTGATGGAGACTTAATCTACGAGGACTTGGATAATCTGTCTCTCCGACTGGCACATCACCTCACTCAACTGGGTGTGCAAACTGAAACTTTTGTTCTAAGTAGCTTTTAGAAGTCTACGTGGGCAATAGTAGCTCGATTGGCCATTCTACGCGCTGGAGGGGCCTACATTTCGATCCACTCTAGTAATCCACTAGTCTATCTTAACTTGGTGATACAGCGCACCAGGACCAAGATCATGTTGAGTGATCCTTTTTTTGCAGATTAATTCCGCAATAGTATCGAAACAGTCATCGAAGTCATCTTTGAATGGCTACAGAAACTTCCATTGGCAAGTCAGTCAATTCGATGTCTATTGGTTCAACCATCTAATGCCTATACGGTTCTGTTCACCTCTGGGAACACAGGTAGGCCCAAGGCTATCATACAAGAACACCGCTCCTACGTCTCTGCCATCCGAGACTACGCGCAGAACCTTTGCCTGAATGAGGACACTAGATTCTACATTTTGATGACTACGCATTTGATATCAGTAATTTAGAGTTCTTGGTTCCTCTTATAGTAGAAGGCTGCTGTTACATGCCAGAACTAATGAAGACTGTCCAGGATCTGGTCTTCAATATTCAAATACTCAATGCCAACATCGCTTTTTTGACATCTACCGTTGCCATAAAAGCAAATCCAGAAGCTATAAGCAACCTTAAGATTTTATACGTCGGCGGAGAGCCTCTTCCAAAGGATCTCCTCAATAATTAGGCTAGAAGCTTAACAATGCTGATTAATCAATTTGATATGGGGGAAGCAGCAGTTTGTTGTGCATACAACAATAATTTGTATGATCCTAATAGCTCACCTGCTACTATTGGAAAGCCATCTAATGGTGCAATCTAGATTGTCAACCCAATGTCCCTGGAGAAGCTAATACCTATTAGCGCCATAGATGAAATTATGATTAAAGGGCCTCACCTCTCACGGGGCTATCTTAACCAGGATCACCAAGCACCTGACCGCACGAAGCCAGCAGGTTTTCTTAAGAAAATCCCACATTAGTTAACCGAGCTTTATCCCGATCGACGATCTCCGCGTTTATATAAATCAGGAGACTTAGCACGATAGACCCATGATGGACGGATTAAATTCATTAGACGTAAAGACACAATTGTAAAGCTTAATAAGTACCGAATCGATATCATTGAGGTCGAGCACCTCTCAAGGAAATCTCTTATGTCCAAAGATGCCATTGTCGTAGACCTTCTCAGCGTGATTGATGGCAAAGAAGATCCCTGTCTTGCTGCATTCTTGTACCTCAGCATCTGGACAACTCTAAAACAGCAGAGCTTTCTTTAAAAGATGCAAGTCAAGGTCAAGTGGCTTCTGGAAAAGTGGGCCGGATCAAGGAAGTTCTTACTGCACATCTCCTGCTCTATATGAT
The DNA here is from genome assembly GCA_029606265.1 of Paecilomyces dactylethromorphus. Lineage (NCBI taxonomy): Eukaryota > Fungi > Ascomycota > Eurotiomycetes > Eurotiales > Thermoascaceae > Paecilomyces > Paecilomyces dactylethromorphus. Next base: position 1,109,654 of record JAPVCE010000032.1, on the reverse strand, counting down.
TCCGACTTTATTTTTGCTAGGTACTCGAGTGCTGCGTACACCTTTGAATAAGACAGATTGCAGGATGATCTGACTTTTATTACAAAATTTCTATGCTCAAGAGTGTGAGAAACAGAGCAGTAGCAGTCCTCCATCCAATCTTAGAGACCTACAGCTTCTTCCTCCTTGATTAGTTACTCTAGCTTGATGCTGTTACCGTTATATAGGTCATCCCTTTTGTTGTGCTCCAACTATTAATTAAATGTGCTAAGACTTGATTGGCGCTGAAAAGCAGCCTATATAGAGAATTTTAAGTGAAAACATTACATGGCTAGTTTTATGAAGTAAACGAGGGGCCACCACTCACTATGATTGGATTCATGCACCCTGATTTTATAATATGTTCTTCTTGCGATGTTTAACCACACACTCACTTCATCTCATGTTTATGACTGATGTCTCAATACCCTTTTTTTTATTATTTCTATCAGATTGGCCAAGGCTATTAACATTGCAATTATCTAATCTGCTAGCGGTCAAGACGCGCTAATTATAAGCATATAAAAGTAATTATTACCAACTAATACATAAAGCCCACATTGAATCTAGAATGATTTTATCAATATATAAATTAGAAGATGTCCTGCGTGGAATGTTGCGTGTTCATCGTAGGACGTCGATCTCACAAAAGAGAAGCCTCTATGAGTCATGGTGTCCCACCAGAATGTTCATATCAATCATCTTTTGATATGCTATTCTAACATAAGAGAAATCATGTCCTCAAGACCTGCCATTTCGAGGTAAAGACTAGGTTCTATAGCCTCAATTTCCATCAAGATAAATGGACGATCCTCAGTTACCAAACCATCAATGCGTACATATCCCATCTCCCCTGTTAATCCATCCCCAAACCACGTCCTAAGGGTATAGAAAATGGAATTCACCACGGATAATGTTCGCTCCTTAATGGCTTCGATGGCTATGCGACTGTATCGGCCGCCAAAATGAAGGCTGGCAACGAAATTCGTAGAGACCCCCTGGTACATGAGTCTAAGTACGCAACATCGTCGATCGATAGTGCTGAGATATCTGCCATAAGTCGAGTATTATTGGAAGACGCAGACACAGATGGTTTGAGCACGATAGGACCAGATGATTGGAATGCTTGGAGCGGTTGGTGTAGCGCAGGCGTGGAGGGAAATTGCTCAACATGGACAATTTCGGTTGTGGGTATGTTAAATCCAGCGTTCTACATGTCAAGGAGATACTTCTTATCCATGTTCTATTAGATCAGGTCGATATGGTTCATTACGCAAGGAGAGTTTGCACCATTTTCATTTGTTTCCATTGCTGCTTTGACTTTTTGTAGAAATGTCTTAAAGGCAATAGGATGCTGGATGTAATCTTTGGCCCAGAGAAAAGTCACTAGGTTGTTGTTTATAATAGTTGAGATGACGTCCTCGTCTGTCTAGTATTTAATGGTTACCAAGGCACCACTTTCTGAGAGATGCGTTGGTAACATCTTGTTCGACGAATCATCGGCAAATACATATTCCTCGATTATTTGTGGTGGAACAGTGGTCAAAAATAGAATTCGCTTCATTTTCCTATATTATTATGGATGCAGGAGTTCTCTCGGTCTTCGTACTATTTATATAGTCATTTCGGCCTCCCTATCCATAGCAAGGGGGTTCTTGGCATATCATCCGCTCCATTTCCTTAGCGAGCTCCACCCACCTATGAAGTGCTAAAACACTCAGGTCGGGCGTCGTGCCTGAGGGATGCAGCGCTAGTGTCCCGGCTCAAGCAGGCGCATTTGTAATATGCCGAGTGGAAGTGTTACTTAGTAAAGGTTAAAAAGATGCTGAAATATAATATGCAGACTAAATATTCACAGACATTTTAATTCTTTTCAAACATGCTATGAAGATTCCCCTTATTGTAGTTGTTGGCGCTCTTGGGGCCCTAGGAGGCAGCGTTGTGTCAACCTACTTGCATCACAACAGTCCACAAATTATCGCATTAGGACTCTCACATCCAATTCATTGAATGATGCTGCCATCACGTTAGCGAAGGACCCGATAGTTACAGTGACTGCAGTCAGTCTAAATTCACTAGATAGTCAGTCGCCGTGTTCCAAGACACCACTTTCATTTTCGCCAATACTGTATTCCACGTCGAAACGTTTCTCAGGGAGGGACCAAGTGCTACACAGGAACTCGAAGAATACACGGCCTGAATATTGCCTGTGCCGCATCTAAAACGCTGTCGTTAAAATATGATCTGGTCGACACTCCCACTTAGTATCACTCAAGGGAAATACAACATACCGCATTTTCAGTCCAAAATGGCCGCTGAACGCTATCTTAGAGATCCTAGCTACGGCCTTTCATCAAGAACAACGTATCTGTATATTGGTCTATACGGATCAAATCTCGGAAGGGATCCATATCTTCCAGTCTATTTTGTGAGTTGCATGATGTTGATTAGATATAGGCTGTTTTAAAATTTACTACCAACATAAAATTGCAAAAAGGAGCTTAGGAATATATAATATCGTTACCATGCTCTCCGAACACAGCGATCCTATTCATTGGAGACGAAACGGTAAACATTGACATAATTGCTACTTTTAGAGCTGAGTAACGTTCTTCTTTTACCGATAATCTCACAAGTTTTATTTTATCTTAAGAAGTAGTGGATTTGATTATACGAGATATTGGTACTATATTTCTTGATTTACTAACTTTAGATGACCCCTATCGCGTTGAAATATTGCCAAATATGAATGATGGCGAAGCTAGTGGGATTAAGTCAAAAGGTTTCATGATAGCCTAACAGTGAGCTTTACATATGTCACTTAGTGCCTGTAGTATCCTATGTATAGAGAACGCACATACTATATGTCATCTACTGTTTTGGGGGGGGGGTCCTTTGTTGTTTATAGAAGGAGTTTTGGTGTAAGCTAGCAAATTGGACACACTGAGTTTTATTCAGCCTTAAGCTAAGGCAGGTGGCGATGCGTGTGCGAAAACATTGGTATTATAATTAATATCCAACTATCAATACGCTTTCTAAAAGATCCAGATTGCTATTGGCATATGCGCTAGAGGGTCTTGGGCAGACTATGTATATATAAAATAGGGAAAGAGAATTCCAATACTTATAAGGAATTTTGATCTCTTATATCAGGTGCATTACTAATTTTTGATTAGGTGTCTTGATACGCAGCACTGTCTTCCAGTGAGGGAAGTATCTTCATAGCTTTAAGTGCTCTGTAACTAGAGTTTGATGGTCGACCAGCTGATTCCTATACTGTCTTTGAGTAGATGAAAATATTTAAATCCGAACATTGTACTATAGACGACAGAATATCCAATGCGGGTAATATAGTAACATATGTGGCCTTAAGCTTTGTTGTGAATTGAGCCGAACGTCAATCCACCAACAATCTTGAATACTTGACCATAGCTCTTAGGCCCAAGAAAAAAGTTTAATTCACAGTTATCACAAAATGCCAGTGGACATAGCACAATCTAGAGATTCTACAAAGGACCGGAATGTTATTACGTGGCTATTCATGGACAAGACAATACTGGATATTTGCTTGTGTCAACTACAAACTGAATACAGCTGCACGTTTATTAATCCTAGAGCTCTGCTGTATTTCAATTTGATGGCCATTGCCCAAATTTAGCATGCTTCACAGTTGGTTTAGTCTTCTGGGAGAACTTGTAGTAAGGATTAAGTGCTGGTAGCATTCCATTTAATGTTAGGTGACACTCGGGAATCTGGGATCCTTAGACGTTGTTTCACAAACTTTTCAAAGCATGTGGGTGATTTACTTCCCCAGAGAATATCATCGTTCCCATTGGCTCTCCAAATGATAATGCCATCTGGACGAACGAGAATCGCGCCACGGTAGTCCAGGTTACATATAGTCGTCCAACCTCCTTCAACATCGCGCCAGAGTTTCTCACTATCTGTGTTGCCATCAATCATCTCTACCTGAACGAAGTCGCTCTTCATGGATTCCCAAGGGGTTAGGGCTTTTGCGAAAAGGACGCATTTATGTGGCAAGATTAAATCCCGCGTTGAAATGGTAATACCTCCTTTCTGGAGCCAGAAGTGAGGCATGTGATGCCCAGGAATGCTTGATGGATGGTAAGTAAGAGCATCTAAATTTCCCTCTTTGTCCAGTTGACCTCCATGGCCATTTTGCTCTCCCTCGCCGTCCACATCTTGGCAGGGGTAAAACCATCCGATTTCTAATCCGGGAGCATGAAATTCAATATTGAGAGCGGCCTGTGCTCTATTTACAGCATCGCGTACCTTGTCACCTTCCCCATTAGCATGGTCAAGGTATATTGCCAATTTCTTGATATTTTCCTCGGCAGATACCTTTGGATCAATACCAAGGGCACGGTCCATAATCATGTAGTGATTTCGAAGATCCCTTCGACTGACGTCGAGAACTCGAAGAGCAATAGGTCGTCGCTCCTCCTCGTAAGAGTCCAATAGTGTATCATATTGCTCCTGGTCTTCTGCTGCTAGGACTATGGCGAGTTTCCAAGCTAAATTTGGCACGTCTTGCAAGCCGGTATTGATTGTCAGAGCACCCCAAGGGGGCATTCGATGAGCAGCATCTCCTGCTAGGAAAACTCGCCCCCGCTGGCTGCGGAAGCGTTCTGCGATAAGATCTTGAGCGAACCAGTTATTTAGCCGGATTAGTTGAATATCCAGCTCCGGAATTTGTAGAGTATCCCTGACCCGTTTTATCATATCGGCGACCTCAAACTTTTCAGGGTCATCTCGTATCCTTGCACAGGCAAACATCCACTCCTCTGTTTCTGATTCCATAGGGTATGGTCCCACATGATATAAATATCCAGTATTAATACTTCCTCCCCTGGCCGGATCAAGAAACCACACTATAAGAGACCTCGGGTCAGGGTGATACTTGCTGATTGGTGCCCGCATATGAATAGAGGCCATATTGATAACATTTTGCTCCCCTTCAACATTGATACCTACTTGCTTTTCCACAGTCTGGCCTCCATCTGCACCAATGACGTACTGCGCGTCAATTGTTTCGCATTTTTGGGATTTTGAAAATTGGACATCTAGTCGCACAGAGTCTTCACCTTCTTTAACTGTAACCACCAGAGCATTATGCATGATGCCATCTTTATTTAACTCTTTTGCCTTTTTAAGAAGTATTGGCTCCAGTCGAATCTGTGGCAGCATGTTATATTTGCATGGGCTTGCCCGACGATATTCTTCTCGATACTCGCCTCCACCCCAGGCGTCTCGGGATACAATCTCTCTTCCATGAGGTCCGAAACTAGTATACCATGATGTGCGAGAATAGCTCTCCTTCGGCGCACATATTTCTTCAATATCTTTTTCGAGGCCCAGTAAACGAAACATTTCCATGCTGCGCTGATTCAAACCTACTGCTTTTGGATGGATCGCTGTCCCGGGGTGCCGTTCGTAAAGAACATGTTCGATTCCATAGCGGGATAAATAAATGGATGTAACCAGACCGACAGGTCCTCCACCTACTATCGCCACGGGTATCATTAGAATCGAGCTTTTCGTCCTATTGTTTTAATAGAATAAGATTTCTTTAACTTCGTCGTCAACTTCTAATTCAGATCTCTGAGGAAATGGGCAGGAGTGAAGAAGAAATTCCTTTAAAAGGTGGTACTTTAGCGCATAGGAAAAGCTGGAGAGGCGGTTTTTATTGACGTAGTAATATACAGACAAGGTACTGACCGTATATGCTCACCATGACGTTCCTTCTCCTGTTCCATGAACGATGCTCCATCTTACAGCGATCCATAAGTCTTAAACTTTCAGCGTATGTTTTGACCTTTCTGTAGCAGCGGTTCAATAGCCTAGTCTGCTTTTAGATTCGCAGGTCCCAGACTCGGAAAAATCGGCACAGATAAACAGTTCTTAGGATCAAACATGTATAATCTAACCCGCTAACCCGGATCTGCGCATCTGTCTTCCAATACTGTTATAGTTGCTTATTCGGTGGAATTCATGTTACCGCAGCCTCTTTTCCTATTGTGTGAGCACCACAGTCTCTATGGGGGTTTTTGGTTCTAGAGTCCGCCTTCATCGTGGCAATGTGATGTCGCTATGACGATAGCCCTGGTAATCAGTTTGTTTAGAGGTCGAATATCAAGGAACTCTAATTGAGGCAATATTTTTTCCTTCCTAAATTGGTTATATTGTCGCTATTATTTTGCCTGCTGTACTCATGGCAGCCAAAAGTTCGAGCTGTACATATGTATGCAGAGAAAACCATTTACCGTCAGTAGCTCCTGCACTCGGTAGCATTTTATTTACAGCCCAGAGTTCAACGATTCCGGATAATCAACTAAATAGTTTCTACGAAAAGAAAATCTCAATTCTATGGACTCCTATCTACTAAATTTATTCGCCAATTTCTGTTGTTTTCTATGTACCTTAAAAATAGGCTATACTAGCAACCTCTAGGGCAGGCAATATGTACTGGCTATTTTACTACGAATTACTGTTCAGATATACTTTCTAATTCAAGAGTAAAATCTTCCCAGATTTAATACTAATTTAACTAGTTTAAAACGTCTAAAATCCTTGGGAATTTATATTTAATGATCTTAGTAAATTGCGCTTTCTTCCTTTTAAGCTACGATATTAAACTTATTCTGGTGCAGCCCGTTGTGTCGTTCACCATAAGCAAGGTGACATTAAAGTTGGAAGTTAGCATCAACGACTCTGAGTCATTCCGCTAATTTTAGCAGACAAGTTACTTTAACAGGTCGATGAAATAATTGCATCCTGCAGATATCTATTGGATGAAAGACAGAAGGACAGACTAATATCAACATTGTCTACAGATATAACTTGAGTAATCTAGCTGCTAATAATATATTCTTTAATTATAGCAAATCTAGTTAGAGTACACTGTATTACAATTTCCTGACTTAGAGAATGCATAAATTTATTACAGTAACTATTAGAAGAGGATTAAATTCCCAAAAATTAGGATCGTAATAAAAGGTCTGACTAAATCCCAAACTTGTATATTAAAAGACCGTATTCGACAAGTAATTTTTATAATATTATATTAGATTATCCCTTGGATCAGTGTCCCCCCAATCAGCCCTCCACTGCCGTGCTAATACCTCCTTCGCACCTGTGCGCTCGAATCGCGACGCATCCCAAATAACGTACCCCCAACGACGGATAACATCTTGCACATAATATCCATACAGATTGCTATAAGATCCATGCCATATCAGCGTCCAGGCAAGCGGTGCATGTTCCCCATTTGCATCTGGCACCACATCACCTTGGAAAGGGAACGGGTCTCGACGCTCCTGCCTCAAGTCCCGATTTGAGAGTTGTTCCTGGCGCCGCTGGGACTGTGCTGTTTCGCCCAAAGCATCATTCTCGAGAAAATTGCCTATCGGCCATGAAATGTGCTTTTGCATTGTCGAGACTAGCTGTGTGTGATCCTTGATCTTGAACAAAACAGTATGCAGCAGCTCGAGACCACAGGAGATTGTTCCCTTCAGGAGACTATCTCTGACCCCTATTATTTTGGAGTGATTAGTTGTATGCAAACAGAAAAGTAATTTTGTTTGTTCATAATTATGAGGGAAGCAGGAAGGGATGCAAACTAACAGCTATTGTCGAGATCAAACGCCCCTTCCGGGGTGGGAGGCCTCTGTGCTGCAAACTTCGGATTCTTTTCATCTACATCCCAACGGATATCGTCGAAAATCTGGTTGTACTTCTCCTTGGCGAAAGTGTAGATACATGCAATCTCCTCAACCTCCCAAGGCTCGAATATGCATATGAATATCTTCAAGATGTCCACAGAATCGAAGCCCAACCTCGGTTGTTGGTAGGATCTATGACGGCCGACGCCAAAAAGGTTGCAGCAGAGATGAAAACGATAAAGAGCACGCATCAGTCGTGTCTCCTCCGTAATACTGAGAGGCTCGTGACCCTGAGAGTTCCCGGCCTCCTTCGAGAGATTGTCAAGAGCCCAGCCGGTATAGTGCCTCGCGAGAGGCTTGATGATTGAGGAGTGGAAGGCCACTATGCGTACGACTTCATCAACGGTGAATTTCTCGCTTATTATTGAATATTGGGACCACGAGCGACGATCTTGGTAGGACTTGAGAAACTGAGTGACCTTTTCACTGGTGCGCGAGTCTGAAAACTCGATCAAGCTGGACTGATAAACGGCACAAGCGTCGACGGTAACGCTGCGCAAGGTTGCCTCCAAGCATTTACAAAGCAGGTGTCTGCGATCTAGCAGATACTGGTAGTAATAAATAGGAGATGTAGAAACTAGGACTCTTAGTCCATCGAGTTCCAGCATGGAAAGGAGGTGACGCCGGACTTCAGGCGGGAGGTTTTCCAGCGGTGCATTAAGATGAGGACTACTACCAGCTAGCTTTGACTGGGAATCTTCCAGTACTGGCACTGACACGGATCTTTCTGACTGGGCGATAGTCTGGTGTGGACTGACTTTAACCGTTGTCGCTGGTAGAGCTGGATTTGGTGTGGGATCCGGCGTAGACGACATGGAAAGACGCATAGAATGCCTGAATTTCGAGAGAAACGTTTTCATTTCGAATATCTGCTGGCGTGAAATGCGATTTTAGAACAAAAGTGATGAATTCAGAAGTAAAATGAATAGAGTAGATAGAGCAAGAGAAAGATGAAGTGATAGAGATGGATACGACGGCAGTAATTAGCCTGCTCTTAAGTTGGATAGGGGCATACAATAGCAACAAGTAGATGAATTCACTACAGAAAGTGTGATGGAGGATGCTGGATGACCTGAAGTTCTGGCGTCTAGATCTTAGGCCGAGACAGAAGGAAGTAACATCGCCTGACGCCCATGTTACCTGCATGGCTCGATTACATAATCACTGCATGAGAGTGGACCTGAGGGGATTCTTGTTCCTGGCGGCAAATTCGTTTCATCGGAGTTGACGCGCGGCTAAATCATTCGCCGACATTGAACGTATCCATATGGTGGCTGTTTCGCTAAGCGTTGACCCTGTTTCGCTGCTTCTATTTATAATTACGTAGGAAATCTCTACACCTACATACAAGGAACTGGTACAATATGACTTAAAAATAGTAGCGAAAAGGCCCATGTATCCGTTTCAAACTGCCGCCGGGCTTTGGCCTATCATGGCGTAATGTCAACTACCTCGCCTTGACCCGTAAAAAGTGTTTGGTGTTTCGTATCGCGCCCAATTCATGTCTTTAAGCTTGGAGGTACAGTCTGTAGAGCGCTGACTATTCCAGGGGTTTTGAGTCACAGTCCAATTGTTGAGATAGAGTTGTAGGATAAAAGGAGGATCAACGCTCCCAAAATGCTCTTGAATGTCTTCTATCCTTCTTCTATCGACAACAATCACCCCTATATTTCTGTTGATTTTTTTTGTTCTCTTCTTCATACTCATACCAATTCTGAGTGTTCTTTTGATATCATTACATTTCTCTCGCAGGTATTTTCAATATGTGCATTTCCTGTAGGCGTTCTGGACGCTGGCTATCGAACTGTTCGGACAGACGAGGCCCTGGGAGCCTATCTCCTCCGTCACATCCTGCTCGGCCGGTAAAAAAAACCCCAGCCTGGTAACTTGTTTCAAGTTCCACGAATGCTAATATACTCTCATATGTAATCAGGTGCAATTAACGGACTACCCTCGAGTCCCAAGTGGAGGCAGCGCCCGCTCAAGTAGAAGTAGTCGATCGGCGCATTCATCCGGCACGAGCAGCTCCAGGGCATCAGCGTCGTCAGTTGATTCCACAGCAACTATCAATTCGGTGCACTCTTTGCAATCACTGGCCAGACGGATAAGTGGTGAACTTTACCCTCAAGAGAGACTTGTAGCCTCTCTTCGATCATGGCTGGCCACTGTTGATCCGGCGGCCTACCGGCGAGAGACACCCTGGCAGCCAGAGGTTGTTGCAGCTTACAACGAATACAAAAGAGGTGCTGAAGTGCACGGGATAGCCCATGCAGCCTTTGAAAATTACCTTAGGCAGACTCGCCGCAACACCACACCAGAGCAGCACCTAGAGCGTGCAAGATTAGCTGTTGCATGGGGTGAGGCTGCAGTAAGGTACGTGTTTAGCACGCTTTCCAGAGAAACTTCCACCTATCTCGGTCCTTACCCAATGTCATAATAAGCCTGGTTAACGAACTAACAAACTTGGTTATCTTTAGTGTAGCAGAGGGACGACTCTCATTCATCAAGACCTACCGAAATGCGTACAGCTCTACCAATTCTATCAGAACTCATATTGATACTGGAGAAGATGCGATTACCAGCGGCAGAAATGCTGTATCGGAAGCGAGGCGCAATTATAACGGTACGAATATTCTGATATCTCATTAAAATTGTTAACTCAATGGACACCGCTGACTAATTTGCCGTGATAGCTCTTTGGGTTGCGTATTCGCGTGCAGCCAATCCTCAAGTTTTCGCGTAGTTTATTAGGACTTGGCTGGGGAAGGAGGAATTGGCTGTCTGTGTTCTTTTGTCTGCTGTCGTATTAATGTGCTACTAGCCCATGACTCTTTGCTTTGCCTATTTTGTTCTCTTTAATTGTTTACGATGTTGCTGGACGTGAGCCATTTCTATATAAGCCCCATTTAGGAAACATGCAAAATTATCTAGACCAAATTTCATTTTCGTCTTTAATATTAAATTTCAATAATAATTTCCGCGTGCTGTGGAGGTAATTTTTACTTTTCTAGCGCAGCAAAGTGTCATAACTCGTCCTAGTAGGGCTAAGAGAGACGCGTAGGATAGGTTACTAGGCTATATAGTATCTCTTCTGACAGTAATTTAACTGATAGTATAATATTGGATATATACTGATATAACTAATTTAATGTCTATATTTATTTTGACAGAGCCCCTTCCAATGGTAGACTTTCATAGTATTATTCTCCTGTGGGCTTAATGGCAACAATTGGCCTCTGAAGACTCATTGAAGGGTTTATTTCGAGCATCGCAGCTGTCACTCCCACTAGTATTGTTATCTCACTTAATGGGACGTGTGGCAACACCTATGGATACATATGCGCAGGGTTCAGTTTCCGTAATTGTTGTGGCATCTAGTGATGTTTCCCTAAATAGGGGCGAAGTTATTAATCCCTATTGCGTAATTCAATTTCCTATTATTATGGCACGAATTGTGCACCAGCTATAGTGATTTCAGCACTAACATTTTCACCAGACTTCTTCTTCGACCTCTCTTCTACTATATTCACTTTAATTCTATTTCTAACGGTTTCTGGGGTGCTGATAATAGCGGCTACATCTACGGCTAGTAGGTTGAGCTTGTAAATTACACTGTGTACCGGGCGCACGGCAGAACTTTGATGTTTAAAGTAGAGACAGATAAATTTTTGGATCTATCCCTCGTATTAGATTACATAGTGTTATATATTTTCTCCACTGTCTCCCCCCTTAGCTCACTCTTCTCTTTATGTTATATTTACAGTCGAGCTCCCGACACGAACAGACACTGAAACCAGCAAAATTACAATCCTGCTAACAAGTCGTAAATGACTCAATTAGCGCCAGTTCAGTCCAGTAGTATGCGGATAAGTCTTCGTCTTCATCCGGATAGGGAGTTATCGGCGATACAGATTGAAGATGAGACCGGGGGCTGGTTACAATTTGTAGCTGTACAGTTCATCCTTCCAGTCCTACTTGTTGCATCATTATCATTAATAGCCCACCAGGAAAAATGTGTCCTGGTGCCCGATGCAGAGAATGAATTGCGTCAGCGATACAATCTTATGAAGAGATGGGCTGCACTTGATCAAAGCTTCCGTAATGTTGATCATCAAATCATATCACGTCACCTAAATAATATTGCTATACTTATACTAGAACTCCGATAGTCCTACCATTCCCGAGCAGGATCTCAACTATTGCTCCTGTCTGCTGTTCTGTTAGAGCCAAACTTCGTCATCAACAGATTCATCTGCCTCGCTCCCTGGACTGAGAAACCCACCCTGAAAACTACAGCCGCCCGTTCAAGATCCTGATCCTGTTGTATCTTGACTAGAACGGTTCTAGAGGCCATCTGTTCAGCTTTGTAAACGCTGACAATGGACCAACACCCCAGATTCCTACTCATGTTACCGCCGACTCTGACCATGACCTTGCTCTTCAGGACATCTTGTTGGCTCTTTTCCTGCGGACGGCTGATTTCCGGGTCATATCTATAACTAATACTTGCACTGTCCTGTTCACTAGTCTGTAAAACTGTCTCTGATTTGTGATTGATCAATCAGGTCTGCAAACGGGCCGTCTTACCCTGCTACAGTTTCAACCCAACGGACCGATAGAAGCCTCTGCTCTGCGGAGAGCGTTTAATCTAGGATAAGTGATTCCGTTCCACTATGTCCAGGGGTATCCGCTAAACACTCTCATTGAAGAGTCTATTGGCGGTTCGCCGCACGTAAATGGACCGTGTGTTTCTCCAACATATCGGCTCCTACAGGACCGAGTGAATCAGTCACTAATATTTAGCGGCAGATTGGACACGGATCTTCCTATCCTAGATATCTTGGACACTATGGATGCTCGAGACGAGTTCAAATTCTCTAACCGGGAAACGGAGAGGCATGATCGAGGAACATTAAGCGGTGTGCCCTGGAGTACTTGGACTTAAAGGCTAGGGGGCCAGGAGGTGAAGTTTGATCTTACAAATCTCAAAGAACTTTCTCGATGATTAATATACTCAGCTATTATAAAGATTTAGATTGCAACTCCAATACAATTGGTACATGAATAATATCATCAGCTGGTTATGTATATGATGATTATGTTTCACCCTATATTATTAATGGATAGTAATCTAGATTTATATAAATTGATAATAATAAATATGGATAGATATAAAAGCCTTCGTAAAATTACGAACAGATCTAGATTTTTGATTTTATATAGCAACTCCAGGCCAATAGTTTTAGTCATCTGGAAAGACCTTAACAAGTCATCAGAAACCAAAGATCCAGAGTAGTAGCAGCTAGAAATTCTTAATGCCAACTATGGCGCGGTTAGCTATATTAATTTTATCAAAATTATATTCAACAATAGAGAGAAGTTCCACGTCCGAAAACTCCCAGAGCCACGGGAATGCAAAAATAGACTCTTTCTACGTTTCATCGGTTTGGCCAAGAGACGCAGATATTTATCCATAGAAAATATGTCAGTACACACAACTGAAGATAGAGGATATCAAACTATCACAGAACAGTGGCAGCATCTACTGTACAAATGTATAGTCGAAAAGTTTACTAATGTTTGTCGGAGCCTGCCTGTAGGCAGCCTTCCTGTCGGGTTTCTCCCACGCCTTCTGGCTCCACCCACAGAGATAAATAGGTTGAGCTAGTTTCTAGATAATTCAAGCTCAGCGAGCCTCATTCAAATAATGTTCTTAGAGACTGGAGTTGTCTTTGAGACGGAGGAACTCATGGCTCCGGTCAGCTCATAACTTAAGATACTCCGAATTATCCTTTGAAAGGTGAAAGTTAAACTGGAAAAACAAAATATGTGAAGCTCTATGCTTGCTTCTTCTTCTTCTTCTATCCTTCAGATATTCCCTGCTTACATGTATTCTCCTTTCCATTATGTGTCCTCCTAACCGGTTTCCTGTTCAAATTTTATACTACAATATCATCAAGCCATATCTGAAGCCTAATAGCGTCACTGTCGATATCCTTGCCATTTTTTTCGGGCCTGGAGATTTGTAACTAAAAGTTTTACAGTTACTGTTACTCACGTGCGGTTCGTTCAATGGGAGAATTATAGTTTCGGAGAAGATATTTGGGTCCCAAATGAACCGTCTGGTCATAATAACACGGAGAGCTCTACTTGAGACGCTGTCCTGAAGTCTAGTAGATATTGAAAAAAGAGAAAAAAATATGGTGGAAGAAGCTACGCTATACTCCATATATCGTAGCTTAGAGAACATTTTAATTAAATAGTGGAACACAAGGCTCATACCTCACCTTAAAGTAATCATGATCACAGAAGACATAATTGTGTTAGAGAGCTCCAGAGACAAAGTACCTACATATTGCATGAATAAGGAATTGTAGTCATTCAGTAAATTAGGAAGTGCGATAAATAGACAGCATTTGAACTAGCTTTGCCGACAGGAGCTAGCACTTTCTGCAGAGGAGATGGGTGGATCAAAATAGAATGATTGGACACTGTGCCAGAAAAGAAGTGGGCCCGAAAAAGAAGAGTAAAACGGTAGAAAAAGAAAAAATAATATGTCTTTCATCGAAAAAAAGAAAAAGAAAATAATGCACAGATAACACAAATATAGTTTCAATAAAATTCTGCTCTTCGCCGAGTACCGTTTCTCGTTGCTATTTTAATTCTTATTTTATTTACTTCTGTGTAACCTGCCTTTAACTATCTCACCACCTCCGTTACTGCCCCTCTTTCACTCCGAACACTCTCCCAATGTTGATCGGAAAGTATATATTTTTCACGATTGAAGATTAGTCTTCGGACGACTACCCATATAGAGCTCTAGAGAATATTACAGAAGAATCCGTAGTAGAATTGTCGGATGAAATCAGCGAATCGGATCTTGAGACTCTTAGAAGTTAGAGACCAATATAATACGCGTCAAATAATGACTATGTTAAGGCCACATGATTTATTGACCAGGAGTGCGACGCGCGAGTCCACCAATTAAGGGGAGCCCCACTGCGACTCCCGCGTTGCTAATCTCCTTCTGGATAGAAATAATAGATAAACCCCTTTTAAATTGATTGACGGTAATAACAATAGCACCAACCACATCGTGTTGTCTTGGCATGTGGATGGAGTCTTCCAGTGACTCTAAAGTCAGCCCCGCACGTGGTCTTATAGTTCAAAATGGATATCTGCACGCTCCCCCAAGAAAGCGTCCTTAAATAGCTCAACTTGTTACACGCAGATAATTCGGGCAGGCAGGACTCAATTAATGTTCTAGATATCTAACTGTCGGCTTGGTAGCGGATCGCGATGCGCTTCCTTCCCCTTTTTATTTCAGGTGTCTCCGCCCTGAATGCATTCCGCCATCATCCTGTCCGATCAACATTGGCTACACGATCTGGTAACATCACAGCAGCTGAAGTGATCCATGATATCGAAGAGGCAACGACGTGCGAAGATTGCCAGGTATTCTAGTCTCCCTGAATAAGATATCATAGTCCGAAACGATTGACAGAAACATTAATTGAATACTTAGAGCGTGTTGCTTGTTCTCCAAGAGCTTGCCAACGAGGGCGACGAAGCTTATGTCCAGGTCTCCACGGAATTCTGTATCGCATCCGGGGTAATCCTCTCCCATCCTACAAATTGAAATCTTGAGTTCTTATTTTGGTATTTTGATTATAGGAGGGCACCGATGATGTCTGCGAGGGATTTATGGCCCTCGAGGGACCCATACTGGCAGCAACTATTCGAAATATGAATATTCCTTCTCGGACTTCTACATTATTTTGTAATATTCTTTTCGGACTCTGTGATATTCCGTCGGTCTCTAACTTCACGGTTCCTTTTCCCAAGCCTAAGCCGAATATTTCCAGACCAGTAGCCAGTGGGGAAGCTCCAATTGAGGTCGTCCACATTAGTGACGTTCATGTCGATCTTTCCTACGTGGTAGGAAGCAATTATAACTGCACGGTTCGTTTAATCTAACTAATATTGTCACCATATCTTGTCCTTCTGACAGTCTTAACAGGAAGGATTGTGCTGTCGTGTTTACTCAGCCGATGATGCGCCCAATGTGACCGAATATCCAGCTGGTCCGTGGGGCAATCATAACTGCGACTCACCCCTGGACCTAGAGAAGAGCCTCTACGCGGCCATTGAAAAAACAGTCCCAAATGCATCGTTTACTCTTTTCACAGGTGACATCGTTGAAGGGGTGCAGTGGTTGACCACAAATTCCGAGATTGTCAGCGATATCGACAGTTGTTATACTCATATGCAGACCCTGAAACAAGTCTATGGAGCCGTAGGCAATCACGAAGCTAACCCAGTCAATTCCTTCCCACCCGCTGGTGTTCATACACTAGCCAATCAAAGTGACCAATACATGTATAACACGTTATCGGAGAATTGGTTGCAATGGATCGGTTCGACTGGTGCAACAAGCGCGGCAGAGAGATACGGAGCATACTCGGTGCTCTACCCTGGGACGAAACTCCGGATCATCTCATTCAATACCATGTTTTACATGAAAGAGAACTTCTGGCTGTATACTCCGGTTATGGCTTGGGATCCCTCCTCGCAGTTCACCTGGCTGATCGAAGAACTGCAAGCGGCAGAGGATGCAGATGAAAGAGTCTGGATAATTGGCCACATGCCGATGGGTCACTCTGACGCGTTATATGATTATTCCTTTTACTTCGATCAGATTGTTCAGCGGTACGAGGCGACAATCGCAGCGATGTTCTTTGGACACACACATCGCGATCAGTGGGAAATCTCATACTCCAACTATAGCGATCAGACGTCCCAGACCGCTACAGCCATATCATATATTGCACCGGCCCTTACACCAACGAGCGGAAACCCTCCATTCAGGGTCTATTCCGTTGATCCTGTCACGTTCGGTATTCTGGACTATACCGTGTACTATGCCAACATGTCCCGACCGGACTACCAGACTGTCGGCCCTCTATGGGAGAAGTACTACTCTGTCAAGGAATCATATGGGCCCTTAATAGATCCACCGTACACCAATCCGGCAGCAGAATTGGTACCCGCATTCTGGCACAATCTGACCGAGGTCTTTGTGAACAACGATACTATATTCCAGGAATATTATGTACGGAAGAAGCGGGGATATGACCCGGTAACTTGTACCGGAACATGCAAGACCGATGAGATTTGTGCGATGAGATCAAGTCAGTCGCAGTATGCATGTTATTCGGAGGATTCACCTGTCAGTCTCAAGAAAAGAAGTGATGAGGATTATCATCGATCTAGAAATAGTCACTCCCATAAAGAGGACAAGTGTCCCGGTAGTGTGGCAGCGCATTACTTCCGACTCATGCGACAGGATATTAGAAGCCTTAGGCAAGTTATTTGAGAGAGAAATGGTCTTGCATAAGATATCAAGTGGTCAAACAGCGAGGGCATCCAACATTCGTTTTTGTAAATATTGTTTTATTCTTTC
>JAPVCE010000032.1:933049-1092335 GCA_029606265.1 Paecilomyces dactylethromorphus | reverse complement strand
TGGCAGATCCAGTAAACTAAGCCTGCATCTTCCTTATTCTTTCAGGGTTTCTGTAGCTAGATAGAGTTAGAGTAGACCGATTAAACTTGGCGATCTAACTCGGTTTAGAGGGGGTAGTTTGGGATTCAAATCAGTTCAGCAACTAGGTGCTTTTGTTGATCCTGGGCAATTTAAGCCTGACTTGACAAAGGGTTGACAAAGTTTGGAATATAAACAGCCAAAAAAAAATCCCGCCTATTATTCTCACCGGGATGGCTAGTAAAAGTGGGAGAACGCATATCGGCGGGACAAGATTAGGTGGTGAAGCCCAGACAATATTGCGACAGACTTATAAGTTGAAGCTATAAGTTACCTCTATAGATATCTAGATAATATTCAAGAGATACTCTAAAGAGTCGTTGTGGTTCACCTACTGTTATAATTACTCCGTGTCTCACAGACTAAAGGTATTGGGATGGAAAGTCTAGTCTAAGATCGTCGACACGCCAGTGACGGATATACCGAGTGCCAATACTATTATCGCGAATTGTAAAAGTAATGATGCTTCTACTCTTGATATTCAGATCAGTTATAATTTACCACTTCTAATAGTATTCTTATTTCTATTTACTCTGATAAGAGTTATCATCAAAATTATGATTACGCAATTTTAGTTTTACCTTTGCATACAGCTAATATTAAGCTTTCGAATCTAGTGAGGTTATGTATGTTTGTCGATTTAAGTATTTCTGACAATTCCCGCAACGGGACCATAGATAAAGGATTCTTACTAGCCTCTTCCATCCACATCTCTTCACATGGAGCATCCCACAACGTTGTGCGAAGATCAAAAGGTAAAGCATCGACGAAAGGTGTACGAACTGAATAATGCCGTCGATTAAGGGATGACGCACTGCATAACACATGTGAAATGATAATAGTGCACCGCACGCTCTCCGCAAAGGACCAGGGGCGTTGCGGACTCAATTCATCGGGTAACTGGACTGGTGCCTGATGCCAGAATTTCCTAGCCAGATGCAGTATAATCCGCTATGCAGAATCTAAATAAATATCATTTTTAGTTCTGCTGAAGAACAGAATGTATTGTGCTAGGAGCAAGGCTTACACGTAGGCCAAGAGATCCTGGAAACTGGGGGGCGCGAGAGGTCTGTTGGTAGATTTCTCCGCATTTCCTTCGCAGGCTAACGAAGAATCTCAATGAGAGAGGAATTTTCTCCTCGTAGCATTCGTTGTATATGCGACAGATGTCAAAGATTTCCTGGACAGGAGACGACAAAAGAGATTCGTAACTGTGCGGGTAGATAAATAAAGTTTTTGTATTCTGAGCGAATGAAATAGGTATCAGCAAATAACTGACAAGATAAAGTTGGAAATAATGTTAATTCTTATATAAGACTTATTTGTGTTCCCCTATTATTGGGACAGTGCTCCTTTCACAGAAGTTTTCCGATGTACGGCCTAGAAGACTCAGGTAAACATAAACCGGATGTTGACTTGCAAGCTACACAGTGACGTAGAAGGGAGACTCTGCAGAAATAATTTCATTGTCATTCCAGAATCGACTCAGCCGAGCGTTTGGAAGAAGGATGGAATATTAAAAGCTCAATTGACAGGGACAAGACAAAGAAATTCGAAAGCACGCAACCTACCATGATATACAAAAGGGCCTATCAATCTAGGGTTTTTAATTATTCTTTCCTCAGTGACAATTTAATTTGGACTTTATCATCACCGTCATCAGGCCCGCAAGGCACTCTAGTAGCTGCCTCCAAAAGAGTGAGCTTAAACTTTTCAAGCTCCTTTCATGGGCAACGAATACCTAAACAAAGAATCTCTTCCCATGCGTCTGTTTTACTTGAAGGTGTTGCCGATACAGGTGTTGAGATGGCAAAATTGGTTTGAGGGTATTGCCGCAAGGAGATGTCGGGTTGAGACTGTGGTTGTACCTGTGGAAGATGTTGAGCAAACGCCGTGTCATCTATGGCCTTGCTTATGTTGTCTATCGGAATATCATGATAGGCTGTAATGTCTATGGAGACAGCTGGTGTGAAGTTGTGTTGCTTGTGTGTTGGTGCTTGGAAAACGCCGTGGTTGGCAGTCGGGTATTCGGCAGACGGCGCCTGCTCAAATGGCACCAGACTGAACCCTACCGACCCCGGCGTGTTCATCTCAGTAGGCAGGGCGCTGCTTTGGCCCGCGCACTCCGAAGAGCTTTCATCGTCCTCACTTTCTTCATCGGTTATGCTGGCAGACTCGCCCGTGTCTGGCGGATTACTCGTGCGCGATGAGCATTGTTGAGTTTCGAGGGACGGGCTAGGCCGTGCTTGTCGGCGTAGCAGGAGTGCGTGCCGGTTCTTTAACGACAGTGCTACACGGTTTGGAAAATAAAGCTCTGAGATCACCTTCCGGTCGTCTCCACGATCGACAACAAAAGATGGTCCTAAGACATGTCAGAGCCAGTAGATTCAAATCCAGGATAATGTCGAGGGAGATACGGACCTCTTCTATTGTCCACGGGCTCCGATCGAGTTCGGGATTTAGCACATCATTCCATCTTTTAGAGCATTGCTTACTATTTCTCGTTCCCACGTCCCGTGCGACCAGTGTCCATTTCGTTCCATATTGGTTAATCGCGGCGCGAAGGCGCTCATCCTCCGCTTCGGACCAACTGCCATGGTTGGTGTTGGAGGCGAATTTTTGGTACCACCGTCTGAACCAAAGACATGGGCGGAGTGATCTCAGGACCCGGAAGGAGAATAAGTACCAGAGAAGCAGTATCGTTATCGTTAATATTGATAAGAAGATGTCATATCCCCAGTCACAATCCCTAGTCATGCTATGTCATGCTATGCAGGCACCGCCAATCATTCCACAGAAGTGAGGGGATATCCAGTGTACATGGTTGAACGCTGACGGTTGACCGCTCACGGGTGTGAATGCAGTTGGGGCGATGGGGAAGATTTGCCCACGGCTTAGTTAGAGCGACGGTCCCGATCGTGGGTCTTATCGATGATATGATCTGCTAGCACATACGCAATCCTGGAGGAGCTGTTGTCACTGCAACTCAGAGCTCTATACTAGCCCCCCGAAGCTTCCAGAGCCTTAGATAGCACATGCATCGAATCCAACTCCCTCGTTACGGACGTCGTATCTCCCAGGTAAACATACTAGCATAACGGGGAATAGCGGCGGAGATCTCTAGAGCATCGTTGTAGCCTCAGGCAGATATTAATGCAGTCACCGCCAAACATCTACTGTAGATTTTCTGCCAAGAAATAATTACAGACTGCT
This sequence comes from Paecilomyces dactylethromorphus, assembly GCA_029606265.1. NCBI lineage: Eukaryota > Fungi > Ascomycota > Eurotiomycetes > Eurotiales > Thermoascaceae > Paecilomyces > Paecilomyces dactylethromorphus. Next base: position 1,089,044 of record JAPVCE010000032.1, on the reverse strand, counting down.
AATGGCGTAACATCTATCGCCAATAATGCCGGTTCTCCAGCAACCCTCTCAGAATGCTAAAGAACCTTCGATCTTGAAGATCCCAACTAATAGTAGTTGCATAAGAAGATTGTCCTAAACAAGGTAGAATGCTAGAATTAGTAGCCTGCAGAGTCAAATCCGCCATCTTGTTTGTGGTCTACACTAGCAGATGTCTAACAAGGAAGAAAGAGTAATTTAGCACTCTACAAAAGGTAATCCGGATCAAGGCCAAATTCTCCTACCTAGCACTAACGAGAAAAACCAAGAAATACCTTAGCCTCTCCACGAACCTAACCTTATCCGCAAGCCACAGATAAACTCTCCGATCATTCATTGGATGACGAACGGTTCAGCTTCAGGTTTATGCGGCTAAAGCCCTGAAACAAGGATCTTTTTCCTGGTCACTCATTGTAAATATGAGAGAGCGGCGCACATAGCATATAGAGTTTGTATCCCTCATTTAAAGCAAACCAGCGTCTCCACAACCTAGAAGGAAGTGGAATAGAAGGACAGAAGCTAGACGTAAACTATATTTTAACTTTGTGCCATTAAGCTGAAGTGGGAATTGATCGACTTTAAGCGCATGTAATGATTATCCATGGCCATTCAGCTGAAAAGAAAATCTCCCGAGGATATTTTCCTTTCTTCTTTACCTTTTCTCCCGGTAGAAACTTTTCGGAAATACTTAATTGTGCAGAAAACATAACCTCCTACATCAAGAATTGAGATCATGGTTTCCACATCTTGTCTCCTGAGTCTTTTCCTTGCAGCACTGGCTGGCAGGACGTACGCTGCTCTGTCCACGCGCGGGGTCCAGTCCTTCACGTCCAGTTCGACTGGCACAGATGGTGGCTATTACTACTCATTCTATACGACCGGCAAGTCAGTAAGGTATATAAATGAGGGTAGTGGAAAATACAAGGTGACTTGGGACGGCAGTGAGGACTTTGTCGCAGGAAAAGGATGGAATCCTGGGGCTGAGAGGTAAATACGCATACGATTATATATAACCGCGCTACGTTCCATGTTTAACATTCGACAGAACTGTCAGCTATACCGCCAACTACCAGCCTGAGGGCTCAGGCTACTTTGCCCTGTACGGTTGGTTCACAAACCCGCTAGTCGAATACTATATTGTTGAATCGTGGGATGGATATGACCCAATTCATAGCGGCAAGCATCTCGGCACAGTTGAAAGTGATGGCGGCATATATGACATTGTTAAAAGTCGACGCGACAATGACCCATCAATTATTGGCACAGCTACCTTTGACCAGTACTGGTCTGTGCGGCAGAAAAAACGCACCAATGGCACGATCACAACGCGCAAGCATTTCGAGGCGTGGAAGAATGCTGGACTAACGCTAGGGACGTTTAACTACCAAATCATGGCAGTTGAGGCGTGGAAGGGGAACGGAGAGGCAACTGTGTCGGTTGAGTAGAATCTATTTATGATGTACTTCTGTAGTTATGCCGTGTCCCTCATTGCTTTACATGGAATCCAATAGATGGTCTAAAAGTGAGATATATCAAACGAGTTAATGTAATGCTAGGTTGACTAAACTTGGGCCTATATAAGTAATACCCCCTGATCAGTGTCCTTTCGTTGGTTCTCTCCTGACAGCAACTAAACCTGATCCGTAATTGCTGATATCATAACCGTTCTGCTCTAAATATGCCTTGAATTTAGCATCTTCATTCTCCAGTTCGCGCGACCTGTCTGGGATCAAGAACCAGCTGATTAAACCTCCAACAACTGTAAATGCAGATCCAATTAGAAAGACAGCTTGCTGCCCTGCTTCTGTGGAACTGAAGGAATTCTGAATTGGGGTAAACACCTGTGTGCCAATTGCTGCACCAGCCTTTCCTACAGCGGCTGCGAAGCCCAAGTAATGGCCACGAAGGGGTGTAGGAAATGACTCCGCCGCGCAAAGGAAAGTGGCAACTCCAGGACCCATCTCTCCCAGTGCGTTGAAGATGCCATACATCACCACGAAGAGAGGAAACACTGTTTGGATTGGCCGGAGGGCACCTCCGAGAATAAATCCCCAAATAGCCCAGAGGGCAAAACCGAGAGTCATTGTTTGCTTTCGACCAATACGGTCCATCAAAAGACCACCGAGCAGACATCCTGGGAGATAGAAGCAGTTGACAACAGTCTAACAAAAAAAAATAGTGTTAGTCTATGGTTCTTATCTTTTCCATGTCAGGGTACGCCTACTCCATAGCCAATATTTTGAATAGCACTGTCATTAGGATTTAGCTGCCCGATGATAGTGGAGGAAAAGATCCCGAATGGATAAGTGACAAAGTCGTAGCAGAACCATGCCAGAGCTAGAAAGTTGTCAGAAAAAGTGAGCATCAGATATAATGCTGCAGCGAGATGACTTACAAGTCCCCAACATTGGCTTCCAGTAACGCTTCAGGGCCAACCAATACGGATATTGAGATTTAATCGCATGTCTGTGATACTGAGTAGAATCGATCATGCGAATTCGAAAGAAGAAGATCGTTACTGGAAGCTACAAATATGACCATATGAGACTAGAGGTATCCAAACTGCGTTCAAGGGAGGGTCACTTACAACAATACCCAGGATAAAACATACCCGCCATACGCCATCTTTAACTTCCTGGTGAAAGCAAGCCATAACAATCAGAGCGACGATTCCAGCAGCAACGAATCCCTAAAGAGATTATTAGTATCCTCTATATATGCACATAATCTTTAGCACAGAAATTAGACGTACCAAATCCACTGCAAAATCTGTAGTGAACGCAACGAGAAAGCCTCGTCGTTTGCGAAGCTTGGCCGTCTCATCAGCAGCCTCGGTCGCATTTGTCGCGCAAACAGGATATTCACCTCCAGCACCGAATCCGGCCACTCCGCGGGCGACAATCATCATCCAGAAAAGCCTTGGACCAACAAATATAGATTAGAGAATATCCATGGTCAGGTAATGAAGCAGTCAGAAATACCCTAGATCAGTCGTCCCATGAGAAGCTGTCGCTAATATAATCCCCAAAACTAGGAAGAATGTAGCTGCAACGATGCCGGTCCTTCGGCCCATTCTATCAATTAAACTGCCAAAAAACAGCATGCCAAAAATTTCGCCAATCAGGTAGGAGTTCGATAGGCGCGTCTTGAGTGTAGAAGACAGCGAACCCTTGTATCTATGCTCTAATCAGCATTTATAATCATATTACCGTTTGCTCTTCAGTAGGGCTCACTGACAACACAGAGAGAAATGTTTCCATGTATCCAACTAAGCTCGGTTAGTTATCTTCCGTATTTTTTATTCCTCGACTCCCTGAATGTTCATACTGATCTGTGCATTGTATCCATCGCTGAAAAGGGCCATGCCCGAGACAAAGACGTTCAGTACCCCGGACTTGCGAGAAGTCCCCAGTTCTATGTCTTGGTTCTGTAACTGGCGTTCCTCCGTTGCCAACACGCTGGTGTGCTTTCCATCCTTGTCGTCATGTATCTCATCTCCTTTCATGGGAAGAGCCATTGTCGCTGGAAATTAGGGGAGAGCCCAGATGGTCAATTCTACAGGATGCAATTTCCGGACAAAGAAAGAGCCATAGCACGTTTTTCCTGGAAAAGAATCTTATATATACTTGTCTACTCTGCCTACTTATTTTATCCATATCTATTCTCGACGCACCTGCGCCGATTTGCTCGCCAATCTAGACCCAATCGGACTGGGGACTCCGAAGAAATGTAAAATTGAACCCTGACAAAACATTATCCCATCCTGTTGGTGCCCAATGGTAGCAGCAAGGACCTGCACGAGGATGTTTGACCGGAAAGAAGTGCGTAGGGGAGATTTGGACTCCAGAGTCGGTCGCTTAATTGAACGAATTGAACGACCAGTCGTGAAGTAGGACGGGATCGGGGTGGGGCCGTTGCAATACCCATGCAACGTTGTTGTGAGGTCCGGGCGTGTTTTTAGGGGACTACGTGTAGCTAGAACCCTACAGATATCTGGAATATCATGGCCTCTTTTTGCCACAGGAGACAACGTGCTCTCGCTTGCCAGCAGGTTTGGTATTCAAAGTGGGGATTCCGACTTTTTGTGGACCCTGTTTCCCTCTAGTATGACAGGGAACTACGGGTCTATGCTTAGCACGGGAAGAGTCTTAGCATGAAGTAAGTAAATATCTGGACGTGGGGAGACCTGACGCATTGTCTTATGTACCACGTGGGCTTTGGGGAGTGCGTAATAACGTTAAATCTAGAAAACCTCCCGTCTCTAGCACGTGTATTGAGTGATATCCGAGAGGATTCATTTCCGCCAGTTTATCTCCGTATCAATACACGTCCAAGCAGTATCACTTTTAGAAATGGACAATTCTTCCTTCTCCTTGACTCCTGAGGAGATCAGCTCCTACCACCAGCGGGGCTATCTCCTTATCCCAGCCTTTTTCTCTCCAGCAGATACTAGGAAATTGCAACAGTGGGCACAGGAAGTTCATGATCTTCCCCGCATCGCAGACGTGCCGTGGATGCCGTATGAAGTGAGGATAGACTGATTTGAAATATGGACTACCTGCCGATAGGATCGCGGCTGACATATATATCACTTCAAGGAAGTTAATGCAGAAGGCAAAAATGTACTATGTCGTACTGAGAACTTTGCCAATAGTCATGCTGGGTTCAACGATTTCTTACGTGGAGAACGGATATTAAGTATCCTCAGGCAGTTGGCTGGAGAAGAAATGCTGTTGTTCAAGGAGAAGATCAATTACAAGTTCGCCGGAAGTGGTGAGTGACGATGCACAATTGGCAAGTTCAATCCGCAAGCTGAGGAACTTTTAGGTGGCTTCGCACCGCACATTGACGCCAACGCCTACACACATGTTAAGAATATTAGCCATCTGACTGTCCTTGCCGCAGTAGATGACATGAGTATGAAGAATGGTGGTTTGGAGGTGGTGAATGGCAGTCACTTAGTAGAAATCCCCTTGGGGAAAGATCGGTGTATTGAATCGTCTTGGGTAGCTGCGCAAGAATGGACCTCTTGTGATCTGAAATCAGGTAAGGGTTCTACCCTTAATATAGAAGCCCAATTACTAACGCTGTATTTTTCCGAGCTCAGGGGATATTCTTATTTTTGGATCTTATCTTGCCCATCAGAGCGGAGCTAACACCAGCTCGAAAGATCGGCGTGCCATCTACGCAACATACAACAGTGCCTCTGAAGGAAATTTACATGATCAGTACTATGAAGATCGAAAAAAGTTATGGCCTCCGACGCATATGCGCAAGGCTGGTGAGTCTTATGCGGAAGGAAGAGAGCGATATGCATACGGTTCACCCATGTTGAGCGTTGATACGCAGAAGCAAGTGGTTTTCTAAGCGTTAAAATAATTCTAATACAATCTTAGCTATAAACCAGCCCCATAGTAAAGGAAAGCTCATTTCTATTATATATATTGAACTCTAAAGTAAGAAGAGCTATATCTTCGAGTCATAACTATTATTTGTGAGATTGTCCGACTTTCATACTTTTCTTCTAGTTCCTTTGGAGAAATGCCATCATGAAAAAAAAGGTCATAGAATAAAGTTTCGTGTTCTAATCGATGAAGTTTAGTATGTAAAATACACACGTGATACTTGATTTTTATTTCGGACCGTAGCTTTTCAGCAGCAACCCTCCTACATTTTCACACCAATCTATTCAATCATCAGCATACATTTTCAAAAGACGCGAGCAACTATCTCTGCAGTAATATGGAATTTACACAGTCACCCAGAGAAAAGGCAGAAGCCCTCATCTCCACTCTTGTGAAATATGGCCAAGGCGACTACATTGGGGAGTCAATAAGTCAACTCGAGCACAGCTTGCAAGCGGCAAACCAGGCTCGAAATGATCGTAAGTCTTTTACCTACCAGATTAATTGAGTCCTTTGTGATGTTGTTGCAATAACTTTTATTATGCAAATGAAAAAACTACTAAGTGATCACTTAATTAGCAATTGTTGCCGGGGATGAGCTTATTCTCGCAGCTCTTCTCCATGATATCGGGCAAATTATCCCCCTTGAGGAGAGTGTTGAAGTGAGGATGAGATTGGATAATAGCACCCAGAATGTTGGACGAGTTGGTCATGAAATTATCGGGGCAGAGTACCTACGGGCTCTTGGATTTGACAAAAAGATCTGCCGTCTGGTCGGGAGCCACGTTGCTGCTAAACGGTGAGTAATACTAGTTCGTGGATTGCAAAGTAGAATAGGACTAATCTTTGAAAATAGGTATCTAACAGCAGTCAATCAGTCCTATTATGATTCGCTCTCATCGGCATCGCAAAAGTCGCTCACATTCCAAGGAGGCCCATTCGAGGGAGCAGAGCTCGAGGCATTCAGAGATGACCCCCTCCGGGACCAAATGGTAGCACTCAGGTTGTGGGACGATAGGGCCAAAGTGGAGGGGATTGAGAACATCACGCCACGAGCCGAGACTTATTTAGATATGATCGCAAACCATTTATCAAGTAGACAATAGCAAAGGCTAACTAGTCCTGGGTTACTATTATTTTACATGTCCCTTTGTGATTGCTGCATTGAGGTTTATTTCAAACAAGTGGTAAAGCCCTGTTCCAAGATTATTCGAAAGGTTCAAAAACGGTAAAGAAATTATGACTGGCCAGTGATTTAGTAACGCAGGGTCGTCGATATTGGTGGCTTAGTTCCGACACACAGCCGTTGCATATGAGTAGACATTATTTGTATAGAGCAATGCGGAACCACTGAAAAGGCCGGAACTACACACGTGCTCCGGATATCCCAGCAGCGATTCCGTGTGGAGTCCGTTAGAACCATGCGCTTTGACTCTGTCCCGTTCGTTAGTTTGATTAAGAACATCTCTTTTAATAAGGTACGGATTAATCTAACTTGTTTCATTTATGGCGCACACCTGCCGGATCTTACGTCCATTGTGGAATACAATGGCCAATCGTGAGTATGCATAATATAAGATAGAAATGTCTCCACGTTTCCGCCTCTCTAGAGCAACCACAGCATTTAAACATGTGCGAATGCAACTATTCGGATTGGCGGAGAGAAGCGAGGCGTAATTGCCTAGCCAAGCGGACTTCGCCCCAGACTCTAAGTTCTGGAGGTTGCGGCACCCAAACCTATGAGACGAAATACAAACCAGAAAATAATCGAGATATGAGGCGGTTTATCGAAAGCTTATTTTAATCGCCAGCAATGATATATTGGTTTCTGGAAGATTCGCATTGAATGTACTGTTCGAATCCTCTTGGTTAATATCAATAGTGTTTTAGCTTCCAAAGAAAAGAAATATCTCACCTACACGCCCTGGGACCATATTGGAGGATGGTATCAGTTGATTATTCTGCCTAGAAAATTAATCCGCACTGGCAGCATCAAGTCAACACAAAAACAGTAAGAGCTCTTGTCTTGGGTCGTTCTTCTGTTGCCTAAAATATGGTAATAACAACTGCTAGTGACGAAATATTCATCGACATTGAAGACGTACTATAAGAAAGAAGATCAAACAGTCAACCACAGAGAAGAAGCAGGGCAACCATTTCGTCAAGCCTATTGAAGGCGTTCTACTTCAATGATTAAGGCCTTATGAAATTGAATAGCAGAAGTACTCGAAAGAAAATCTAAAATCATCTGCTACATAATGGGTTTTCGAGTCAATGATTAATTTTTCTCCTCGAGATATGATTTGTGAACTGGAATAGCTGCCATCGGCGCTCCCTCTTACATTCCTGTATATGCATTCAGTGCCAACTGACCGCCGAGATGCGCAAATAGCACTTTACTGCCTGCAGGAATCTCTCCTCGACGCACTAGGTCCATCATACCTGCCAGACTTTTACCCTCATACACAGGATCCGTGATAAATCCCTCCGTGGCAGCGCCAAACTTGATGGCCTCGACAGTTGTGGCGTCTGGGATACCATAGGTGCCCGCATGGTAGCGGTCATCAAGTATAATATCAGCCTCCGTGATATCTTCTGGAGACAAACCGATCTTCTCACCGGTAGCCTTTGCGATACGTAAGACTTGTTCAAAAGTCTGCGGCACCGTAGCAGAAGCGTCAATACCAATGATCTTGCGCACTGGCGAGCTGTTCGCCTTCTGCGCCAGCTTAAATCCAGCAACCATACCAGCCATTGTTGACCCTGTCACGGCACACACAATGATGGTGTCGAAAAATATGCCGAGTTGTTTCTCCTGCTGCTCGACCTCAAAGGCCCAGCGTGCGAAACCCAGTCCACCCAGCGGGTGATCAGATGCACCTGCTGGAATATAGTAAGGCTTACGGCCGGCGGCCTCGATTTCTTCCATCAGCTTCTTGAGACTGTTTTTATGCTCAATGCCAAACGGTGATGGATCGAGTCGTGTATCAGCACCCATCAGTCGTGACAATTGCAAATTCCCGGCCTTATCGTATACAGGATCATCCCAGTTCACCCATTTCTCTTGAACCAACGCTACTTTGAGACCTAGCTTCGCACCCACAGCGGCTACCTGCCGTGTGTGGTTTGACTGGAAACCGCCAATGCTAACAAGCGTGTCACATCCTTTCCCTAGGGCATCAGGCACCAAATATCTACATATCAATTGTCAGGACGTCCACCAGTATCGATAAAGAAGAGATGGTAATATTACTCCAATTTTCGCGTCTTATTTCCGCCAAATGCCAGGCCGGAATTGCAGTCTTCACGTTTGGCATAGATGTCGACTTTCCCGCCGAGAGCCTTAGTGATATTTTCCAGGTATTGAATCGGCGACAGTCCAAAGAGGAATGATTCCCGTGGGATGCTGGCGAATGGTTCTGGGAGTAGTACAGTTTCAGTGGTCGTCATGTTTCTATTTATCCGCTCAGTCGAAAGAGTTCGAATATATCCACTTCGAGAGGCTTTGCATAAGGCATACGAAGATGCGGTCGCCAGGCGCTATATATATTTTCCCACTCCTGACCGATAATCCCGGGCAGGTCCTTGAGCGGGAAAACTTGTCCGAAATCCTTCCCACAATCGGTCAAGGAAAAGAAAAGAAAAATTACATTTACTGGCCAGAGATCCACTACTTGGTTATGAATATCCAGTAATAGCCAGGTTGCATGCAGAGTAAGAGGGGTATGCGCGCCACATTTTCCGTCGGCAAACTCATTTGAACCGTTATTGAGAGCTTATCACGTTTCGCAGTGAGTTTCCCGACGGTTCCGATAAATGATCCTTCACTAGCACATAGGAGGATTTTGTAGATGGATTATCAATAGCCCCGCAAAAAGAATGGAGCGATCCTTTTCGTTTGTATTCTGACTCGGAGTGAGATCCTACAGTCGACTAATCAGTGGAGCAGACAGGCCTGGCTCTTGTTGCCTACTTAGGCATTCGTTGCATGTTTAGTTTAGTTTAACAGTTTCCATTACAATATTCTTTAGATTATTTTGACACATCTCCTCATTTTGTTTTTCTAGTGTATATTGCAGTAGTTGGTGTTTTATGTATACCCGTCCATGTACGGCATCGGCCAGAAGTCCGGAAAGTGCTGGATCTCAGGTGCAATAATTTGTCCTACTCCAAAAATTGCACTGCTATTGAGCACGTCATCCATAAACATTCTAGTATTCCCCGATGACATTGTCATTGTTCCCTCAGAGCTCTCGGGCATAGCCTGTCTAAGTGGCCCGAACGCGTAGTACGAATCTTCCTGTTCCCTTTCAGCCTCAACCGCCGGTGTTGATTCGCTGGAATTGCACCTGTCAGTGTTTGCTTGACTGAGACTAACGTTTGATGCATTCTGATATCTCCTACGCAGTGTCAAATAGTCCCTATCTGACAACTTCTCGACGATTTCTTCGCTCTGATTGAGGCAAATATCCCCCAAATCCCAATTATGGTCGCTCTTTGCATTTCGGAGGAAGTCAACAAGAGATTTTGCGCTTGCAACACACTCTCGCGCAATCTTGTCATCTTCTGTCTCTAACGCACAGCGAAGTATGAGCGTCACTGCCGAAGCGAAATGATAGGCACTATCTGTTTGCGTATAAAGTGTTAGAATCATATTAGAATGCATATAAGCTCTAAATTTCAGATGACTTCCGATTGCAAATTTGTCAAGCATCTACTGCGGTGTGAAAGAAACTTACAAGGGAGCCAGAACATGTTCATTTCGGTTTTGATGAGCGATACGACAAAGTCTATGATTGCCTGAGCTGCTCTTCTGCACCTAGAAAGATAGTATCTTCTGGATTCCCTATCGTCATAGTCACTTTTATGCACAGTTTCCTTGCGACAAAATCAGCGAAACATATCAGACAGATTAGACGGCCAAGGCATGGAGAGGGATTACCTGCAAAGCAATCCGGGCAATGCACATCTTCACCGCCAGGAATGATAGCTGTATATTGAGAGTTCCAGGAGCTGTCCTTAAGAAGCCTGGGCTTCCCGGACGTAGCCACGGATCTAGGCCATCCTCCCATTCATCCAGCAGTGCTTCAAACCGCCGTAGTGACTTGAAGCAATTATGGTCTTTGGATGGTTTCAATGTGTAGATCAAAACCAAAATATCCGCCAAGATTTCGGTCAAGCGACACAGAGCGATAAATGAATGAGCCCCGTTCACCCGTCTCTCTGAGAGGGGATCCATGATATTGTTAGCGTCCATCAATAGTGAATCAATTTCAGGTACTGAGACATCCCATTGAGATGGATGAATAAGAGGTGGGGTTCCGTGGGAAAGACTGCCCCTGCAAGTTGATGTTCGTCAGTATTCTCCTATTCATCGGGCGATTATCTCTTCATTACTAGAAATATATGGAGATCTCACCATATAGCATGAATCAAAACTCCCCACCAAGCCCTAACACGTAAACTCTTCTGACGGCGGTCTAAATTCCAGTTTGCCGGATTGCGGTTCAAGCCCAAACTTAGGGATAGCGCAACCACACGGCCAACATTGACTGCATTGTATGTTATAGACGTTATCGGCCGACCAAGAAGGTCCAAGATGCATGCCAGAACAGTTGAGAAATTGGGAGCTAAAAAATCATCATTCATCGCACTGACGGCGAGATTCCACATATATCGGGTGTCTGGTAGTGGACGCCTCGTCTCCGATATGCTACGTGAAGTATTCCACAAAATGAGCGAAACAGCGTATATTTCGCAGATGAGCGTATATGGGAGACCATCCTGACTGTAAGCTTCCCGCACTGTCTTCTCATCGAGGATAGGGAAAGCTGGATGAATGCCATCGAAGTAGCTTCCCAAGAATAGGTCAGCGTGCGGGGAAAGTTAAATGTCAAATTGGCGACTCCTTACATATTGACAAGTTCCGATCCAAGTGGTTCGATGATCTTTTGCATAGTTTCAAACTGACTAAAGCTCGAAGTACCATTTCCGGCTGGAGGGATCCCTCGTTGTCGCGGAACCTTCATATATACCACTGGATTCCTCGGATCATCGGAGTAAATGCTGTAAGGAGTAGGTCTTGCAAAGGCACCCGCAGTATTAGTATTACTGGTTGGCGACAGGTATTGTTCCAAAAGCTGCGCATCTCTTGCCATTGCCGGACCAATTATATGGCCCAACTGGTTTAATGTGTTTTTCGATGCTGGGGTAGGAGTTTCATTGGCATCATCTAGCTGACTAGATCTAGCATTTGCCTTCCGACGATGCTCCAAAGAAATAGCATCTCGTAATGAAGCCTGAGATGATCTTCGGATGCGTTTTCTCCTCGGGGGTGATTGTGACTCCGAAGTCTCATGGCTTTTCGATTGACTGTCGACTGCAACCGAGCAATTTTCCCCATACATCCGACATGGGAGACAGGCTTTGTCAATATCATCCCTGGTACATCGGGTTTTGCGTCTGCGACAAAACTCACAAGCCGGAATCTTATGAGATCTGTATGGCCGACTACTAGGTGTTGCAGGATCTGTCGAGACACCCTGGAGGCTCCTATTCTCTAAATCGTGGTGCGAAATTTCAGCCATAGACTATGAATTCAGATACAGCAATTACCCATGGGAAATCTGCCTTTTAGTTAAGCCGACGGAAAACTCCGACGGGGTTGGGAGAATGTCACGTTTTTCCCCTCGTGGAGTCTGTCACATGACACATCTCAGTCCCTCGTTTCGGTTCATTCTCCACAGTTTCCCACTGCTAATCGACTAGTTGAACAGCATAGCCCAAGTAACCTCACCATCAACTGGCTCCAGGAGTGGAGAGAGCCTTGGCTGATATCATCCTTCTAGATGTCCCGAGATATCCTCCGCAGAATATTTCATGATAATAAGCCAGCACGAAGTAATTGTCTGCAAATTTTGCAAACTTTCATCCCGTCCCTGGCTTTTTTCACTGTTATCAACTAAGCAGAACTATCAATATTCAAAATATACCCGACTTATCTGACCATTAATATAATACGACAACAGCCTCAGCATTCTTCGTCCGCTCTGATACACCGGAAAAAAATAGAAACAAATGTCAAGGATGGATCCATCGGCCATGAGACGAGAGAAGACAAACCAAAAAATCAGGAAAGAGAGCATCGGTCTCTGTGGCAGGTCATCAGACATAAGTTGTCTGTACGGGAAAAGGATTAGACATGCTAGTAGACCACCAGTCACTGCTACAGGACGTCATTCAGATTGATTCTCATAACTGCATAAGATTCTATCCTTTACAGGACTTGACCCACGTCCACAGCTCACACTTCCTCGCTATGGGTCGCAATTACATCCTTCTCCCCAGAAATGCTGTTCTTCCTATGCCGTTCAACCTCTTCGGTGAAGATGTCCTTCACTTGGTCACTACGCCACGGCTTGATGTCAGTATCAAAGAGGATGTCAACCTCCTCGAGCGAGCGACATGCGGTCTCCGGGTATGTGAAGAAGACGTGCACGGTCATCACAGCACAGAAAACGCCGAAGATGATGTACGTCCTCCACTCAATGTTGTGGAAGGAAGGTGCGACAAAGTACGCGATCGCAAAGTTGAAAATCCAATTAGTAGCCGCAGAGACTCCAACACCCTTTGCACGATATTTCAGGGGGAAGACCTCTGAACTGTAGATCCATCCTGTAGGAGCCTGTTGCGGTTGTTAGCTTTTGTCTATAGAAGGTTCTCAAATAGACAATTCCTTCGTTGCACGTACCCAAGTCAAGCCATAAACACCGACGAAAATATAGGAGCATGCGATCACCCCCTTGGCCGCAGGGCCATGAATCTCCCAGCGTAAGTTACTATTTCCGTTCACGCTATCGACGTAATGACCATCACTTGCCATCAGTCCAGCAATCGCGAAATGTAACGCCATGCAGAGGACTGAGCCGCTAAGGAACAAGATACGTCGACCGATGCGATCAATCCGGGGGAGCATAATACCTGTCGTAACCAGGAATATGACGTATTGAATTGCAGAGCTGTAAAGGGTTGTATTTCCAGTCTGTCGAAGTTAGTCACTGCTCTATAGAGCTAATAGAAAAGAAACATGTACCATTCCCGCCATTTCAAAGATGTAGACGACATAATACATGGCGACGTTACCACCCAACAGTTGCTGCCACATTTGAACAGTCATTCCACAAGCGGTGCGCTTCCAGACTCGTGGTCCAAATAGAGCAAAAAATGAGACATCTTGAGCCTCGTGAGCAATTCGTGCCGCTTCTCGGACTTCCTCAAACTCAGTCTGTACCACAGGATCATTCCGGTCACCTTTTGCGTGGATCAGGGCCAAAGTATCGAGGCACTCCTCCCATCTCTCCTTTCCAGCCAACCAACGAGGTGACTCTGGGAAAAAGAATAGAGACGCAAACAGAACGAATGCTGGGACGCCTTGGATACCCCAAGCAACTCTGAAGGCCGCCGGCCCGCTTATACCGACGGAGCAACCATAAGCGATCAAGTACATGATCAGAATACCCCATTCGATCGCCCATTGCTGGATACCGACAATACGACCTCTGATATGTGCGGGTGATAGCTCAGCTAGATAGACGCAAACCTGCGAGGAGGTGATACCGACTACAGAGATGAGGTCAGTTTATCGTCTTCATCATCATCAGTGGGCGAGAGGGACGATACCAGAAAGGCCACTAATGACTCGACCGGCAACGAGGTGGGCTACATTTTGAGCACTGCATTGAACCGCAGCTCCGATGATCCAGATACAAGCAGCAATCATCAGGGAACGACGACGGCCAATGGAGTCTGACAGGAAACCGGCAGCAAGAGCACCAGCGAAGGAACCAGCAGACATGGAAGCGGTGATCTATCAAAGTGTGATTAGCTTGGACCTACAGAAAAGCAAACCAGAGATGCTCATACTCCTCCTTGCAGGTTAGAATCCGGATGGCCGAAATACTCTAGATATTGAGTCGTGCCAATCCATGCACTCATCGAACTGCACAATCATTAGGGGCATATACTATGTGTATATTGCTTTCGGACAACGCTGACCTGATATCGAAACCGAAGAGGGCACCTCCAATGGTGCCAAAGGCAGCGAGAACTGTCATTGGGTTAGACAGATACTATACATCACGAGTCAAGGAAAAGAGACCGAAATACCGTAAATGTTAGAAATGCGATACATTGTGATTGTAACTAGCACCGATCGCTCCTAGCTACGAGTTGTAATTGTCACCTGCGTAGAAGAAAAAAATATCACGGCATGCGATCGCTCCCCGTTTTAATATGTATGAACCGAGCTGCCGTCCCCTCCGTCAACCGAGTCCCTTGCCAGCCATTCCGAGTACGCTTCCGAGAGATGCATGGCCGGAAAGCGCTAAGAAATCGACGATGCTTTGATGTTGGATGACTGGCTAGTGGACCAGAGTCGTATCAGACGGTCTGGAGAAACCCCGAGACTAACGGACGGCTGCCCGTGGGGAAGCAAGTCCGAAGTTGGGGTCAGGGGCTGCGTCATGCGCGGAGAGAAGGTGGAGAGAAGCCTAGTGTTGAAACCCCCGAGATCATCCCCGGACCATCCAGTCGGCTGTTTTACTTGCTGCCCACAATCGCCTTCATTCCACAGTCCATGCAATTAACCGAACTGTCCTTCTGTTCCCTCCAATGTCGTCACAAGATCGGGTAATTGAGCTGATTAGTTTCCATTCTCGCGTCGAGCGTACCCTCATCCTGCAGTTAAATAGAGTAATAACCCGTTACAATAAGAGTAATGATGTCTAGATTGAGCAGGATCAAACGATGTCCGTTCTGAGATAAATATTCTGACGAAAGCGGCGTTTGCCACAAAAAAGCTCGGTCGAAACCATTCTTATCAGAGAAGGAAATCATCCTACATTGTCAGATATTACCTGTCGGTACTGCTTACAATATCTACCGTGTTCTTTATGAATCACGCGTACTCCGCAGTTTCGTTCTCTTCTGATTCTGGGGTTTCTCCGACTGGTCCAGTAGCATCATAAATACCCTAGAAAAAAAAGGGCAAGCCATCCATGATCCGATGGGAGGCCAGAAGGGTAGAGATCGGGATATTGTCGGCGATAGTTCTCCGGTGGCACTGGTTGTAGGACGCCGGCCTACCGAATAAGGAGCGATAGACAGAGTTCTATCCCGCCGGAATAGCAAATAGCTAGCCTAAGACATTTAGGAAACATTCCGTCATGGCAGTTAGCGAATCATCGTCGAAATACAAAGAACTGATTCAAGCGTGCCTCCTGCAACCCCCTGTATGTCCTGCTCGGTTATCCCTTGTCTCATACGAGCCAGAGAAGCCATTGGGCTGTGAAACCGCATCATTGTCGAAATCGGCTACTCTTGACTGAAATACACTCTTGCATGCATCAAAGCCAGGCCGCGCCGTATCATTTCCCCCCTAAACTGTATGGTCAGAAGTGTGGTCTGAAGTGCCTTCAGGTGTTGTGTTCTAATAATCAATTATCGACCGGTATTTCTTCTCTAGGATCCTCAAGGGCACAAATGCCGTCGCTGCAAACGCGCCACTGAGTATCCTTCCTAGCTCCGCCCCATCAGGCTTCATTGCCTTCGACACAACAGATTTCCTACCATGAATATGAAAGGTGTCCTCTAATATCTCATCACAGACAGGAAAGACTCGAGGATCTCCGAAAAATGCTTCACTCCTGCCATGGCAAAAACGATATAAACGATCGAGGAAAATAACATCCACAGAAGAAGGCACTTTCAAGGCCCAATCTCCCAGGTTCTGGCCTGAAAATGCAACTGAATAGTTGTTCACAACATTACACTAGACGGCCGACAACCCCATGACAAGTAGGAACTTACCAAATCCATGGAGAGGTCGCAGGGCTTCCTCCCATAAAATCACTAATCTCCACTCATTATAGGCAACTGCGCCCATGAACGCCGCCCCCAGGATTTCAGTGCTGGCAGTGGCAAAAAAGTTGCCGGCCCAGACGACAGTTCCAAGTTTCCACATGTTAGTACTTTTCCGCATACAAACATTATAATCCGCGGAGTTACATGCCCATGGTGCAGAGAAACCATACGTTGGCAAATGAAAGACATGCATCCAGCAGCTTCGGCCTTCCACTAGCCATGGGACCCTTTGGTATTGAAGTATCTGCTTCCATACCATGCAAAAAAACAGAAGACAATCAATTGTTGCAGCCAAGTATAACGTTCATACTGATGAATAATTCGATAACCAGACAGGCAGACCACCATAGCGATGACCCCGGTGATCAGGTTCCCTGCCCAGAGAGGGCACCCTTCGTTTGACAACTCTAGCAGCATGGTAGCCCTTGTCATAAAATTAACTGCAGCCCAACAGACCATATATAGGTTAAGCAGTACCAGTAACCTGGATCTCCATATACCGAATGAATATCTGCTTGTCACAACCTGGTGTAGGCCAATGAGAGGACCAAAGGTACTGAAAAGTTCAACTGACATGGCGACAAAGAAGTTGATAATAATGATGATAGCAAATGAGTCCCAGAACCCCAGACCAAATATTGGACCTAGCGATCGGGTGAAAAGCGTTGAAGCTGTAAAGTTGGCCGCTGCCGAGACTGTAAACCCATCCCACAAGCTCTGATTATTTCTATCCTCTGGGTCAATCCGTTCAATTACCTGTTGACTCGATATTGAGCTTTGCAATGGTCTTGGGCCAGTTTCTAAACCAACCCTGAGAGGGGACAATGTCTGGGTCCCGATCCATATGGCCCCCCATATTGGACGGCAGTATAGGCCATGGAGATCTGAGCTGGAACCTTTTCGCGGTCAGCTGTCAGCCTAGCGCTATCACCTTGCGATCATAGCTGCAGTTTCTCTTCTATTTCAGATGGATGGTAACATATAATTAACAAAAGCTCTTACGATTCTATGTTGCATATATTCCGGGCTCCTCTTTCCTGTATCTCATGAGAAGAACTAAGTGGTTCGGTCGAGGAATCGAGATCAGAAAAGACTATCAGGCATGTTATGTCGGAGCCTGCCTACAGGCAGGCCTCCTATCAGATTTCTCCCACACCTTCTAGCTCCACCCACAGAGATAAATAGGTTGAGCTAGTTGCTAGAGAATTCAAGCTCAGTGAGCATCGCTCCAATATGTTATGTGATGCTTGTTAAAGGTTCCGGGGCTTTCTCGTAGTCTCTTGTAGTCTTAACAGCAAAGGATGGATATTCATGCTGATAGAAAGCTTGGTTCGCTTAAGTAAAAGCTCAGCTCGTAAAACTCGGTGCAGCAAGCGTGACAGTCGGATCCATGGGCGAAGGTTAGTGCGTTATCTTGACACGAACCTCCGAGGGTTATCTCGATACCGTCGCCCCCCAGCATCTGCCTCCTAGGATCTACCTCCAGCTACCACCAACTGTACATCGAGAATCTTCACAATAGTAAGAGAATGGCATGAGCTACTGATTATTCAGCGTCACAAAGCTTCTCAGGTGCTTAATCCCGTTCTGATAATAGTATCAAGTTGCGATTCAAGCGAGTCCAACTTACGTCACATAGTTATAGAACATCTTTGCTTCGAAGGCACTCAATATCCTTCTTTCTAGAGGCTGATCGCAATTCATGATATAGTGATACTATGAATTACCCTCCAATATCCTCCTCTTCTCAATTTTTCAAGGTCGACAATATGGCTGCTGGCATCGCATAAGTGGCGCCCCATGATTATAGGTTACTGTTAGCCTGTCATGGTACAATTATCCATTCGCTTGACGTAGATGAACTGAAAACATAGAAGATGGTCTGATAATTGTGGGGAGAGATGAAAAGATTTAAGTGCTCCGCAAAGATGTGGACAAGGTCCAGGTAAACATCATCGTTTCCGAAGTTGGGTATACACCCGATGTGTTTACGATCAAGTACTTGAAAAGGGGAGATTTGTTTGTCCTCGATTCATCGACACTCATAATCATGTCCCACAGTGGGTTCAACGAGAAGTTGGAAGAGGGCGTATCATTATGGACTAGTTAAATAAGACGACCTTCTCACGCGAAGCCAAATTTGAAGACAAGGAATGCGCAAGAAGGATATATGCTTCGTATTTTGCAGGTTTTCTCAAACAGAGTATCATGACTGCCTCATACCACGGATCTAAGCATTGCGAGGCGTCCAAGATCATAGCTGAACCCTGTCTAGAGAAGAGCCAGCGGGCTTACGTTGGGAAGAGCAACATGAACCGCAACGCCCTGGATTGGTACCGCGGCCCCTCTGTAGAGGCGTCCATAAAGAAACCAATGACTTTATCACACATGTGCGAACAATCGATCCAGAGAAAAAAAACTCATCACGCCAATATTGACGCCCTGTTTTGTATCTCCTGACTGGTCTTGGTGAGATAGCCAGGGAGAACCCAGACCTGCCTATCCAAACTCACTTCAAAGAAGCCGAACAGGAGATGGACGTCACCAAGGAACTATTCCCGAGTTCAACAACGAGGCAGAATTATATGAGCATTCCAATTTGCCAAATAAACGCACCATTCTGGCTCACTGTATCCTATTTGACGAGTACGAAATGGGCCAGCTCAAAGAATTGAATTGCGGCATGTCTCACTGTCCCATATCCAACACTATTGATGGTGTCCTTATGGCTGCACCCATCTGAGAATATTACGGCGCGGTATAAAAGTAGAGCTCGGAACTGGCAGTGTTATGGACTTTATTTTCCGCGCGGGAATATTAAAAAGCAGGCAAGTCCTACTATCGAACAACCACTAAAAGGCACAAATGTATATTTGGTTACATAAATTGAGAAGATAAAAGGATAGGAACTTTCCATATGGTACACCCGTGTTCTGACCTCATGAAACCAGTCTTTAAAGGGCTTTAATGAGGCCTGACATATGTCATATGTGATACAGCGGTGACCAACTCGGTGGTGTGACCAGCTGGTGGTGTGACCATCTTGTGGTTGATTACATTAAGATGTGGATTTCTAATCAATCCCGTTAGTTGAATAATTGACACCTTCCAGAACTGCAAAACACAGGCTAGTAATATATGGCTTAAAACTAATGGTTCACCATCATTATCACGCCACATCTGCGTGGATTAGATGCTGGAGAATAGATTAATAATGCTAGACTGTGAACAACTCCATACTTGACTGATTACCTAGTTCCCCAGGAAGTTGCAGAGGCATTCTGAATACTAATACCACATTGCCATCTCATTAATTATTATATATTACTTCTGAAAGCCTAAGGAAACTGAGTAAGTCTTTATCATGATTGCCATCATACAACGCTAATCAGCGGAGGGTGCAGAGCTCTAGTCTGACTGTCTAAACCACGATGGAGGATCAAACTGCAATATCACTCCAATGGCTCCTCGATTTCCATGCAACTGGTGACTCGCTCAATGCCAAAATGTGGGTCACTAGATTCTACACAGAAGATTGCGAGCTGTACTTTTCTGGACAGCCTGTAGTGAAAGGCCACGATGCTATTATAGCGCTATTCGAGCAGCAATTCGCCTTGCTCGAGAGCATGCAACATGAAATCCACCATTTTGATGTTTTGCCCGATCGCATTTATCAGGAGGCTTCCATCTCGTACATAGTGAAAGGTGATCCGGAGAAGCGAACTGTGAAGCTCCTCGGATTGGCTGTCTTTGGAAAGGCGCTAGGAGAGGACAAGATGAGATTTTTTAGGGTGTATCTAGATCCAACGCCATTGCGGGAGAGAATTCAAGCCGTTATAAGTCTTGGAGGAGCAGCAAACGAAAGACCTTAGTCTGTGACTCAGATATATGTATGTAAATCTACCAAAATGGATTTTATCACAATTATTCCCATCAAGAATTAGAGGGACTATTATACTTAGCTGCAGATTTGTTACATAAGGCCAAGCTTACAAGACTTAGTGGCGGAAGCAGATGAAAATTAGTGAGAAAAGATGAGCATTATTGTAACTTAGGATCTCCCTCACCACCTTCGCTGGTATGACTCATTTTTGAGTATATGATGGTCAAGAATAACAATAGTAACATTGTCTCCTTTTGCCAAGCATCCTATCTATAAAATTTCTACTATTAGTTCAAATAAATTAATACACTTAAATTTAGCGTAGGCCGAAGCTAGTAGGCCATAGATAATATCTAGCTTGTTCTAGCCTATATCATCTTACTAACAAGCTATAATAAGCTTTATGCCAACAAAATACTCTACATTAGTCAACAGATCTCAAACAGTCTAGCATAAACCCTGCCTTGGGAGGCGAGAAAAACTGCAGAAAATGAGTTGGGGATGTTGTCGACCTGCGCACCTGGAACTCTTATCTGAAATCGAAGGGAGTTGCCAATGTCTAGCTTAGCACATCTTGACAGGAAAGAAACCATGCTCCAAATGAATGGTAAGCCAATATAATCCTTTACTGTAGAAAGTGCGAGGGACTGCCGGTATTGGCGCGTAAACGAAGTGGTATTTTTGTCCTAAGTTCTATTCATTCTCTACTACTCACGTTCAAATACACTGGGGAAAATAAAAACAACAGGTATTGAGAATACTTTTGCGCAGGAGTCACAAATCGATAGCATTCTTCGTCTCTAGGGTGATATAATCGTATCAGAAGAGAATATACTTGTCAATTGGCTGTCTTAGTAGTACCACATACCCTTTTTAACCTCTGTGCCAGCATACACATCTGGTTCTCACTTTGAAGTAGTGCCATCCTAGTAGCCCTTTACGGCAGGACTTATCGCCTTCCCTCAAACTTTATGGACGGGCCGAGGAGAATATTTCATCCCTGGCAGCCCGGCTAAGGCCCCAAACTGCCAGCAGAGAGGGGTTCGTCACGGTTAAGTGGGAATTCGAAGATCAAAGAAACATTCACATGTCGTGGCAGGACAGCAGCACTAGATTTTCTCAACGGAGAAGACTCGACCGACTACGCCTGAAGTGGGCAATAATAATAGCCACCATCCCGCTCATCTTTTCTTTAGTGTGGCCTACTAGTGTGGAGGTAATCAGCCTGCAGAACACCGAGGCCACATGTTTTTTTAATCCCACGTGTCAAACGCGACTGCACAAGGAGTGTAGTATGAACAATGACAGTGTTATTCGCATATAAATAGACATTAAGTATCTCCAAGATCAGACATCCAACCTTGTCTCGGAGTCGTGAAAAGCCGGAGGGGAAAAAAGGTTCATGCCGTGGTGACATCATGAACGATTGACCGGTTCGAAATAGGCAGTGCTGCCCGAGCGATACCGGATCTGGATGAGATGCGAATGTGGGGGAGACCGTTCAACGGCCAAGATCTCGCAACATCTTCACCATAAGATTAGAATATTGCATGCGATATCTGCATTTCAGAGGCCAATGGTAATAGGTCCCGTACATATTCAGTTGAAATCCATTTCTTTAACCTGGTCACGGACGTCTGCTGAAAATTGAAGTGCCGCCAAGCTCCTCCACCATTCCATGATGATGTCCGGAATACAAGATCACGATCCGCCGACGTCGTGGGGCTCAAGCGCCGCCGTTCCATCTTTCCGCAGACATCCTCGGCAGAAGGGAAAGGACAAAAAGAATGCCCAACCTTCGCACTGATGGAAGCGTTTCGAAGTCAACTTTTTATCCTTAACCGGTGCTCGCCGCTTCGGAACGCCAGGAGAGACTCCCATGGCCGCGTCTTCTCACGACGGATCCGGTCCGATGACCGTGGGACGGAATCATTATTGGGTCAAATGAGGAAAGCATAAAATAAAATAACGAATAAATAGTACCGGACCCCCGCATCCCTCCCCGTCGTCAGGTACAACATTTCGACCTGCTTGTGCGTGAGACATAACTCCAAACACCCAAATCCCCAACTTTCCATTCCGTGGTTCGAATCAGTCACTTCTTTTACAAGATCACGATGGCACCAATGGCAGATCCTCAACCTGTTCGAACAGGGCCACCCCCTCCGACACACCCTAATCTGATAAAGGTCATTCGAAGCAACAAACCGTTTGGTTCGGGCGCCGTATCCCTTGTCGACCTTCCCGCAGGAGCGCTCTTGAGCAAAATTACCGAAGCGACACCGGCACGCAAGGCATACACATCAGTGCAGACCGGGCCGGACACCCACATCGAGCTGAACTCGGATCTGGTCTTTTGTAACCATTCCTGCAATCCGTCTCTGGTCTTTGACATGGGCAAGATGGAGGTCCGCGTGGTGGACGACCGGCCTCTTAAGGTCGGCGATGCCTTGACTTTCTTCTACCCGAGCAGCGAGTGGGAAATGGATCAACCATTCAACTGCAACTGTGGAGCAGGCGAAGGCATTTGCCGAGGCTGGATTTCTGGAGCCAAAACCATGTCCAATGAGGAGTTAAGAGGATACTGGCTAAATGACCACATTGTTGAATTATTGAAAAAGCAAGACAGCTGAACAAGGCATGGAAGGGGTTACATATCACTGATATGGCTATAAATTAGGTCAGTATCGCTGAGAACAACACGAGAGCTGCAAGATCTCGAGATGTCGGTCACTATACTCAATGAGATGAGTATGGTGGCTCAGATGACGTGCGGGACAGGGGTGCTTGTTGGTGACAGACAAGCTTTACACCTGATGCCATCAACCGCGCCGGCTACCTATCATCGATATTCAAACTATATATTTATCAATGTAGCCCATCTGGCTATGTATTCTGCTACTTATTATACCACTGACGAGTACTTAATTTACATTTCAAGAGATGTGACTTCCTGTATAATCACAGACTCGGCAAATCCTATGAATACTCGGTTACAAGCCCGACGCCCCCCAAACCAACGTAGTGGCAAATCTAGAAGCTTGTAAAGAACACTCATAATATACATATATGGCCATTTGTACATGATAGACCGGCATCATCCAATCTGCACTATTTGTACTATGGCATATATCAGATCTCTCCCTTATTGATATTGCCCGGAGCCCTTTGAGAGAGAAGCGCATAGCATGTCCATCTCGCTAGATCCAAATTTTATACCTCCCCCTCTTTAACCTCTACTTGGAAAGATCGAGGGCTTGCTGTCAGTTCCACAATGAAAAATATTCTTGCTCTTTCATAGTCAAGGTCATTGGTTCCACATTAAAGTTAACACTCAACTCTAACCAAATAACAGATTAAATTTGCCACTCGTACTAGTCTTCTACTATTTCTTATGTCCTAAGTGCTACCTTATAGTGGTGATACTTCCTATTAGGATTCTCGATTTCCATTGGGCGAGAGCCATTGATCATAAATGGAAAGCTTAAACTCGAGCGGCGCTTAATCATATTCCTCTGTTATCTCTCATCCGGTCAAAAAAGATTTACTTAAATCAGAAGTAGAAATTTCTGGTAAAGCAGGTGGGGGGTGATGGGATTCTCTCAAAGCGGCTTCTGGTAAAACCTCCAACATGCTTTGTAGTTGGCCTTTAGAGGCTGTTCTTGGATCAAAGCCCGGAAAAGCTCGATTGGCATTTGATTCTCATGAAGAAATCTATCGTGAAATTCCTTCTCCACCATCTTGCCACTATCCACAAGCTCGTGTCTAAGGGTGTATATCTGTAGAGCTCCCAACATATATCCTGCCTGATAAAGAGGAGTATATTCACCCGCGAATGAGCGGCGCACCTCCCCTTCCGCTGTCGCACGCTCATGCCCAACCTTGTCCACAAGGAAGTTGATGCATTCTTGTGGCGTCATTTGGCCCAAATGGAATTTCAGAGAAAATATAATGCGAGCGCAACGATGCATGCGCCAGAAGAGCATTCCTATCCGGTTTTCTGGGGTTTTGGGAAATTTTTCATCATCCCACAGAACCATCTCCCAGTATAAGGCCCAGCCCTCAATTGAAAATGGAGTGGTGAAGAGGCGCCGGTATGACCGCGAGCGCGCATTAGTGAACAGTTGGAGATGGTGTCCTGGGATCAATTCATGAAACACAGTGGAACGCGCAAAATGAATGTTGTTCCCACGCATACTCATCAATTTGGATTCATGGTCCATCTTGTCTGTTGGGTAAGAAACTTGGATAGATTCGCCACCAAGAAAGAATGGATTGACCTTCTGTCTCTCTGGAGACATCATGAACATACGCCATGTCTCTGCTGCAATGGTCGGGACTGTCACCATGTCATATTTTCGAACGTATTCGATGGCTTCAAAAGCCAGATCACGAACAAGGTCTGGCTGTTTTCCCGGTTCAACATAAAGGTTCTTCACGTACTCCAATGCTTTCCGCCAGTCTTCTCCGAAGCCCAACTCCTGTGAGGCCTTTTTCATCTCGGTTTCGCACCAAACATACTCTGATTCCCCGATATGGATCACTTCTTCGGGAGAGTACGGAATCTTTTCTGCTTCCAGATCTGCAAGCAGACCGCTGCGTCCAATTGGCTGCCCGACTATGGTGTCTTCATCTCCGGGACTGATCCCAACGAGCTGCTCTCGTATTGTTGCTGCAAGATCCGCCAGATCGCGATCCAGCTTCTTATAAGGCTCAGCCAACCACCATGTGAACAGAGGATCGTAACTATTGTAGAAATTGTACCATTCCCGCAAGCAGGAACGTAGCTGGTCAAGTGTCTTCGCTGATCGAAAGGCACTAAACTTATCCACCTCTATTTCAGCGCGTTGAACCTTACTCCTTACATCCAGCACTCGCTGCGAAACTTCGTGTACATCTTGAGCAGCAGTCTTCGCATCCATTGACTTCATCCTTTGTCGATCTTCGCAAATACGGACTATAGTATCGCTAAAAGGAAGAAGTACAACCATCTTTCGGTCATTTTCAGAGTCGAAGTCCAATTGGCGCAAATTACGCTCTAAATAAGTCTTGAGAAGCAGATAATCGATTTTTCCTTGTTGGTCGTATAGCTCAAATGGAATCCCCGTTAAGGCCGCAAGCTGTCTATTATAGTATGTCCGTAATCGACGAGCCCTCTCTTCCGATATGTCTATATTATAGAATGCTTTAACGTCTTTTAGGTCTTCGCAGATACTTCCAATCTGTTGTTGTAACAATTCACGTAACCTTGCGACATATAGCTGATCATGTCGTTTTTCTAGCCAGCCGGTTAAGGTGACCATAGCTGCTGTATGTGGTAGGCAGGTTATTATTAACAGTGAAATGCGATGTCTGTTTTAGAGAGACACGGGTCTAGGATGCTCTTATCTTTCATCTCGTCTTAGTTTTCAACTGATAGTCACGGGTGCCATATCAGCGGCTAAATCTCCCTCCCTAGACATATATTACCCACCAATTATCTACGAGGTAAGCCGAGCTAGTGCTGCACTACAGTAAGAGCTATTTTATCCTTTCGGCTACAGCGGGAAGGAGACGGAACCAGTGACGGTCTTCCGGTCATTATCTGTAGTAGATCATACACCCCCTAAGACATATTCTCCTCCGGATTTCTCGTTTGAGTATTAATCTGTGTACATATATTGCATACATATAGAGTGATGTATTTTCATCAGGCCTTCACCATCTGTCCATCCAGCTTGAAGCAAATTCTGGTTAGTAATAATGGCAGCCAGGTGATCACCACAAAAAAGTAACGCATCCGCAATGCTTGACTAGTTGGGATAAACGGCTCACATTAATGATGGAAATTTCACTTGATCCTCTCTGTATCTGACTGAGATGCGGGGTTGTACGGTTGCAACTAGACCCGCCGTTTATGCTTAGCAAATAGGTGGTTCGAGGCCTCTCACATATTATTCACATCACAGTGACGGCCAAGTGCCACATTTAAGTTGAGACTCATTCTCCATATGCTTAATCAGATGTACAGCTAGCGAAGGTCAAACTTGCTAAATAGCTATTCCGGTTTTTCTACGTGCCTACACTCCATTAAATCTTGGAACATTAGCTTGTCCGTTTTGGAAGCTCGCAAACCGGTGTCCTCCCATAGAAGAATAGAGCTTATCATTCGATGTTGTTGAGGGGGCTAAGATTGCGAGAGGTGTCGTCTTATCTTAGCCCATGAAAGGAAGGATATCCGATTGTAACCTAACCGTTACCTTGATGATAGCAAGATGCCATCGCATTGTTACAATGCTCCTAGTTATCACTGGGCTACTGTAGCTCAAGCCATCCGGGCCACTAGAATTCTAGGCAGAGCATATCCGGGAAACACCAGTGGATCCCCGCTACTACATCGAGTTACTTTCTGGTCCCACTTAATCGAAAAGCCTAGGCTCTACATTCAACAGCCTAGCGAGTTATAATGTAGACAAGAAATTCCTACCATAGCTCGCGGACATATTTCCAATATTGAAAATAAGTCTCAACCCATGGAAAATCCTGTCTAGCTATTCCTTATGTATCTTAATGAAATGGCTTCTACTGCAACCTCCGCCCATTCTTCACCAGACCTCACAAAATCGCGGCGGTGTACTATGCAATATTGCTATGTCTATACAACTCAATGATATTTATTGTAAATGCCTTTATCCCACCCCATCCTGTCGTCACTGTGACATGACAGATACACAAAAGTGTGGTCACAAATAGACGTCGAGATATGCTGTCCGCAGTGCGACATGTAGTGTATCAATAGACTTTCTCTTGAGAGACAAAGTCCTGTCAGGGCCAATACATTCACCTAGACTGTGGCTCAAGTAAGACAGGGGTTCTGCATTTCCCTCACAGGACCATTGGTTGCAATTTCTACTCAGTTAATATTCTTTTACGGTGGAACTCCATGCGCTATACAGACAAATGGATCGATGAATGCCATATCGAACTAAGCCGGCAGGTTTATGATAGATCCTCTGTGAGGTCATTCTCATTACATCCTTATCGTTATGGTAACTTTCATAAAACGTAAATTGATACTCGAAGGTAATTGATTTCTGTTGGGGATACACTGTGAAAGTGCTATCTATATATCTATAGACGTAAATAAACGTGGTTCGGATCACTTTCCGAAAGACTGCTATCAACTGTTCGAACAATTCACACAGTATCGTCCTTCAAGAAGCCATGATCAATGTGACCTCAGTTATCACTCTTCTCTCAATTTCAGGCATTACTGCCCCTCACATGGAGATGAGTTCGCCATATCCTCTCCGCAGCAAGTTCAATTCCACGAATAATCCTGCTGTTGACTATTCCATGCCAAATCCTCTAGATCCTGATGGCGAATAACCTAAAAGCTGGACAATCGATTGCAGACTAGTGCTAACGACTTTCAGGTTCTAAATTTCCTTGTAAAGGATGTCAGAACAATAGCCCACAGCGTGTCAACACAGCTTATACGGCTAGTGAAAATGATAACATGACATTGACAAGCTCCGCCATGCATGAAAGGTGTTTAGCGCCAATTACCACTGAGCTATGATAACAGCGAAACATCTAAGGCAATCAAATCCGTGAAAGGTGGCTGCCCACGAATGACTGTATACAACTTCACCGTGCCTTCTGATGCGGCAAACGGAAAGGTGCTGTTCGCTTGGACGTGGTTCGACCTTGAAAGTAATCGGGTGATGTAGATGAATTGTGCCGACGTTGTTATCAGCGGTGGCAGCAGCAGTGACTCGTCCATGAATTCCGAACCCGAGCAGTTCGTGGACAGCGTCGACGATGGTAGTCCCACAGTCGAATACAAAGAGATCGTCTTCAAGGATCTGAGACAGTAAGTAATTTATACAGCTAGTGTGACTAGCCCGTCTGCACATTCCCCAGACTGCTAGCCATGGTAAGGAATGTAGTGAGCCGGATATGGGTCACAGAACGCCCCACAGACATATTAGTTGTTAGGAGATAGAACCAAGGATCGACTACGAGCATATTCGTCATGGAACATCCCATTCCTGTTGTTCCTTTATAGACGCCATATCCAAAGAAGAAAAAAAGTCTTTGCATCATGACAAAGCTATAGGGTATAAAACGTAGCAACTTCGTCCTGAAACCAATCATAAGCATAGAACAATTGTTCAACAACTCCGGGATCGAGCTCTGGAACGGGTCCGGTCATTAAGAGCACGTCGTCAATAGCCGGAGGCGAGTGCACCATCCTGCTGAGAACAGCAGAACTTTGCTTCTGGAACGTCACGGCTAGTCGATCGACACCCTTTCTTCTTTTTCCGAACTCTTCAAGTAGCACGACGACTGCATCGACACCATACCGGACCATATCATCTTTGGGTTCCCACAGAATGGGACGACCCTCATTAACGGCTCGGATATTCTGTTCAATGCACCATAAGATGGTAATCCCAGCCGAATAAATTTGGCATAGGGTCAACCAGATCCATTTTATCTTCCCCAGCGAGTAACTGTCCCAGTACGACCGGATTACCTGGATACTCGAGTCCCCACAGCCCACAATACATGCATCATCAGGAGTCGGGTTGATAGGACTAGGGCGGTACATAAGTAATAGAGTAGTATAGTAGAGATAGTCAAAGTAGCTGGTCGAATAATGGATTGCGGAGAGGAGTAGGGGCGCATTGGTGCGCCAGGAGTCCAGCTCCGTCCGGAAATCATTGATCATCCGAGCAACTGTTTCCGTGGACGGACGAGGTCGGTTGCTGTAAACTAGAGGATATTAGGCATTGAGATAAAAAGGGAAATCATGAATACTTACACGCTCGATAGACCCGAGAAAAGATTCGGCGAAGCCTGACCACTTGGACTGGGATACTCATGGCGCATGCGCCGGGTGCCTCAACCCAGTTATCGTCATACTCACGTGGGAGATCAGTTGTGATATCTTCATCCGAAATACTGACTGGTCGCCCCAAGGTTACTGCAGTCAGACGATCAAGGTTATACAGACTCCAAAAAGCACGCTTTCCCATCTGGTCTTCTGCGAGATCCACCACCTGTCCAGGTGGTTTAGCCTTGTGTAGGCCTAGACTTGTCGCCAGACGCATTGCTGTTCCTAATATATGCCAGACACTAGGCCCAGATGTTGAGAACATTGTATATAAAGCAACACTAAGAAGTGCTCTTAATGCTGGCAAATCCTCATTCTGTAGTGCCGGTGATAATGTCTCGCGACTTGCAGTATAAAAAGACGATGACATACTTCCATCTGATGACCCGATCAGCACAGCTGTAGCCATTGTTATATGGTACGAGAATTGTGCTTCTGCCGGTACCGTTTCGCCATTATAGATGCGTCTAAGATTTGTCATGAACTCCCCACGGTGAAGGAAAGGGTACTGATACCCAAGACTGTCGAAGTACTCGTTCGCAACAGTTTGAGCCTCTTCGAATGACGACAGCCGAAGCACTCTCGGAGGTGCTGCTGTTGGCCGGGCCATCGACGGCCTGCGATTCTCGAGTTTATCGCGAAAGATCTCCCCTATGTTGGGCAGCTCTGTCCCAATCCCAGGAGATCCTGTGCTAGATGAATCTGTCGCCCCGGGGCTCGTTGCGCTCTGGTTCCCAGCGATGAGGTCAGGCACATGATACCACCAGTCCAATTCCCCTTCACCATCCACAGCACTGCCGGTTGGGATGTCAGAGACATCGGTGCCAGTCTTCTTGCGGATGACATGTTCCAGCCATTCCACCCGCTTCTGGAGGTTTTCGAGCTGGTCCCGGGGCACCGAGGCGTTAAAGATCTGCTGGCCCTGGGCGAGGACAGTGCAACGTACACCGGCGCGAGTGCAGGCGCTGCAGTTGGGATATCTGAAGTCGCATTTCTTCTTCCTCTTACGGCAGAACTCGCACGCCGTAGAAACACGCTTGCTACGCGACGGCTGGGTATCCGCCCGCGTATGCTCGGACGTAACGCTGGCTGCGACGCCTGGGTCGAGACGGAACTTGCCCAACTGATCGCGGAAATCCCTATCACTGCCCGTTGTGCTGGCGGCCATATTGGAGGATGTCGGCTCGAACCGCAACAGCCATCACCATGATCACCACGAGTCTGCGTGGACGGTGACAGTGTCGTGTGTCCGAGGCGGATCGGGGGAAGATGATGGGACGATAACTCGAGCAAGATCCGCCGCCCAACGCCCGTGAGAGGAGCCAGAGAGGAGGGGGCCCCAGTAGGGGAGTTCCATCAGGTTACTCTAACTGTCGAAGGCCGACGGGAGTTCGTCCAACGATCGCACGAGAAAAGGTTCGGCGCCATCAAGTGTGAAGCTTAGCGGACGGGTTTCCCCTGTTCCCATCGCTCCAGTGAACGGCCTCCGATGGCCCCGATAACACCGACGATCAGTTATCAGCAGCTAAGCCATGGAAGGCGTCAGCACCGTTTCTAACTTAGAGCGGTTATGGAGCCGACGATCCCACGCTCTATAACCAATGATATATTATGCGGTGGATGGATCGACCGTACTAAGAGGGGCGAAAAGGGGGGAAAGGCGGCGGCTGACGGTTGTGCGGCAAAGCCTCCACCAACTCTCTTGCGCAGCAGATCCTCTGCTCGTGTTCCCCCAGTTCTAGAAAGACTGGATGCGCGGGGATAAAGAGAGAAGAGGTCAGCAAGATGGTCAACAAACACCAGTTCCGACAATGGTTGTTGTCGCATCTGTAGCAGAATCTCACCGAGTAGTCCAGGAGGACAAGAGATTATTGAGAAACGTTCTCAACGGTCGATTGACCTGTGGAACCACGGTTCGTTGGCTAAATGGCCTGGATGCCTGTGCGCACCAAAATCAGCCACATCCATGCATGGTGGATAAAGTAGGATCACCGGAAAGCCAAATTGTGAACTTGCCGGAAGAACATGGGGCCTCGAGAATCGAGACCTCTCTTTCAAAGTTATTAATTATCATATCAGATGATTACAGAGACATGGACATAACTATGCGCTACAACAGAGCGCTTTAGATGTAAGGACAATAAATTGAACTGCAGCGTAGACTGCATTTTTCTCTTACTGTGTCATGCCATGGCACTGGTGTGACATATGGTACAGTATTCCCATGCGCAGCCAAGAATATTATTCCTCGAACAATAGAAAAAGAAAAAGAAAAAGAAAAAGAAAAAAGAAAAGGCGACTCCGTCAATTCCAATGTCATAAAAAAGAATATATATTGCCTCATAGACATACAGAGTACTGCGTGCTTGATTTCCGCAGCAAGCGCGCAGATCCTTCGATGATTCTGCGCTGACTGGCTTAGCGCCGGGTGTGGATGATTGCGACAATCCAGCATGTGGATAACAATAGGAACACAAGTACGTGGCTGAGAGGCTTATTATTATGATCATTCGTTTGCGATTGACCGCTATCTAATGGTGCGCATGCACAGTACTTGTTGAACGGTCGATCTCCTCTAACCATCACGCAATCGATGACTATAGAATTTACTCCCAGGTACCCTTCTCAGGCCCAAAGTACCCCCTCGCAGGCAACGTTTTCCACGCCGTTTGGTTATAGTCTGCCGTGTTCGAATAGACAGTGTTCCCCCACCAAGTCAGCTTTCCCCCAGGCAGAACGATGCAAAAAAAGATGATGACCGTCGAAACTGCCACGCCCGAGTCGAGGGCCGCGGATAACACGTAGTCTGGTTCAGAAAAAGGGGAGTTAGCCAATCCTCAACGTCCGAACAAGGTTGGCCCACGGCGCCAAGTAAACGGGGCTGAACTTACTGTATTTGCTCCACCACGCCGGCTTGCGCCTCTTAAGCAGACCATTGAAGAGCACGTTCACTACCCACCAAGACGAGAAACTCACACCCGTGGCAGGGGGGACCGAACTCATCCCCCCGAAGATGACCGGCCATGAAAGGTAGTTGAAGAATTTCCATCGCCGCGACAGCAGCCACGTTGCCAGAACCGCCAGCGGTCCGACTAGGAAGAACCAAAGTAATTTGCCATACAATTGACCAGGCGAGTAACTACGGCCGGGGCCCAAGGCACCTTGACGACGTTGTTAGCATACGTCGGGGAGAGGATGCATCCAGGAGCTTACCCCAGATCAATGAAGAGGAATATGTAACAAGGCCATGTGGACAAGTATAGCCGGCACTGTTACTTTGGTCACAGACTTTGTCGATGCGAGTGATCATGAAAACCGTCACCCCGGTTTGGACAACTGCTCCGACCAGGGTGGCGATACCTTGGGCAAAAAAGACGGTCCGCGGAGCGATGTGGAGGTAATGTGCCAGTTTCATATCAGCAACGAATCTGACGAAACGATGTCAGTCACTTATCTTTTACCATTACCGGCTTTCAAGACTTACCCAAGTCCCTGCGACACCGCGACATAACCGTAAAATTTGAAGGCCATATTCGCGACCGGCTTTCCGAGTAGTGCGTAGCCACCGATAAACTCAGTAATAAGGTTCAACTGGTTCGTACTGATATTCGTCACGCCCTTGATGATCCCGACCGGAATAAAATAGATGACCGGTAGGACAAAAGACAAGAAGACAGCCCAGACAGGCAGACCTGTGTGCCAAACTTCATTGGTCACGATACTCAAAACGAACATCAGAACGGTGACAGCCGCGAACCACCACCAGGGAACTTTCTTGTAGGTATCAATCAGTCGGGCGTGTATGTCTTTCTTGTCCGTTCCTCTCAAACTCTGCCACAAGTCCTTCCAGTGATAGAGACCGACATGCACGAAGATTCCGGTAAGGTTAGCAAAGGCTAGGCCATATGTCAGGGCATAGGCGACCGGAAGGAACATCGGAGAATACTCCCTGTAGGCCTGTTGATTCACCGTGCCGTCATGGTTCATGATGCGACTTGTATTGTACTTTTTCGCAGTATTATCAAAGGTATTCGAATTCATGAGCGGCAGATATGCCGAATACCACGTGTTGGTGTAGTACAGGATCGGGCAGATCAGCCAGAAAAACAGAGCGAAACCACCCATGACATTCATGCCAACCCAAAGCGGAACCAGAAGGGGACTCTGGTTCGCGTAGACAACCTGAGCCCAGTCGAAAGTCAGGAGCGACATCCCCAGGCCGGTCGTCTGCCCAAAGAGTTGATTGACAACAACATTCTTGGGAACGATCCAGCAGATCCAGTTGAAGTAGCTCAGTGACTTGAAGAGGAACCCCGGGAGGAAGTACCAGATCCCGCCTCCGATGAAGACATAGAGGAAGAAGCGGAGGCGAGAGATTCTCCAACCGTCCGCGACAGCATTTAATCTGGAATGCAGCGTAGTTAAAAGAGCCGCGTTGGAGAGCACCTGCGGCCAGATCATCCTGGCGGGAAACACCAGCCATCGATATGAGACCCCAGCCAGACCGAATCCAAACATCTGGGTCGTAATGGTGAAGAGAACTTCGAAGCCACCTTGTGATGGGAGGCCATAGAACTTCACCATGGCTTCGATGACTTGGGTTGCTGCAGCAGATCCGAAGGAGACATTGGCCATGATCGTGATTAAGGCATGCTCCTTAATGTTGAAATCCCGGTCTGGATTCAAGATGCCCAGCGGCATGAGTTTAGCCCAAGCATAACCGATTGGATAAGCGAGCAGCTGTGCTACCAATGCACTGATTGTGACGCTGGGGTTGCGAAGATTGAAGAACTGGTTGAGACCGCTGCCAATCTGGTAATTGCTCCAGTCAACATCATGGCCATCTCGCGAGCCGTGCCTTCAGTGCCACGAGGACTTACAATTGTGAAGATAATTCCGATGAACCACATACGCACCGTGTTGACGGGCAGAGATGGATCATCGACGGCGGGAACAACCGCACGTACTTCTGGAAAGGGAGAATCATCTGCTTCGTATGGAAGAATCTCCTTCACCTCGCGATCGTCGATGAAGCCGAGCTCGCTGTTCGCACCACGGGACCATCAGCATCCTCACGAACAACAAACTCCAAGTTAGGTGGCAGACCTGCTGTCATTGGAAACGATTTTAGGCTCAGAAACTTTACCGTCCTTCTCGACCTCAGCCATTGTTACAGGCGGGCGCGAGACCATCGTCTCCGTCTCCATCCTGCTCTCGGTCGGGGCGTCGTCCAGTGGGGATAGGAGGGCTTAAAGGGGATGGAGAGGAGAAACAGAAACGGGGGCCACAGGCGGGAAGACCCAGATCTTGGTTATGGCGTACAGGGAAACCAATCTAATGTTTCTGATGCTTCCACGGGTCTTCCAGTGGGTCAGAATGCTTCTATTTCGTGGGGTATGGCCGATTCGTCCAGGCTTCGTCGCCGCGTGCGCGCGGGCTGTGCCGCCAGCGAATTTTCCTTGTCGGGATATTCTGATACGGTACCGCGCGTTATCGAAAAGCCGATAGGAATATTTTTCTGGCCTTGCACATCTCGACGGGCGGGTCAACCCGACGGAGCTCTACACTTCTAGCAAAAGAGTAACAACTCCGTGGTATAATGGGTCTTGAGCCGGAGACGGGAGGATGAATATAAAGAAAGGAGTTGCGAGTATGTCCTCACAATGTCTGCCAGTCGGTGCACTCGCGGTCTTCCTGAGAGCTGTTTTCCACCGTGACAACGATTCCTGGATTTACTTCCTCTGAAGGAATCTCCTCATTCGATATACCATTTTGAAATCTTACCATGACGGGCAAGTCGATCACGCCAAATGGCGTCAGCAGCCTGCCGTACCCGAGACGACCGATTGTCATCCTGGGTGCCGGCATCATCGGCTGCGCAGCCGCAAGGCAGCTTCTCCAAAATGGATTCCAAGTCATCCTGGTGGGAGAATATCTTCCAGGTGATCAAAATGTTTTCTATGCCTCTGCATGGGCAGGAGCCGCATGGCATTCCGCAGGCGGCCTGTCAGAAGAACACCGATACTTCCAGGTGGTGACGCATCGACATCTGTTGAAGATGGCACAAGAAGAACCGGAATCTGGCGTGTGTATCGTCAATGCTAGAGAATATCTGGAGGAGGCACCAACCAAAAATTCAGCTATCTGGGGAAGGACCGTCGTCTCGAACGTAAGTATAAGTACCCACGCATAGATAGCGGCCGCGTTGCATACTATAACTGTGTTCTAATACATTTCATGATAGTTCCACGAACTGAAGCCGGGCGAGTTCCCGGCCAATTTCAATTGTGCGTGGTCCTACGATTGCCTAGTAACAGATCCTACAAAACACATGCCCTATCTCGGGAAGAAGGTTGAGTCTCTTGGTGGCAAGTTCATCCGGCAAAAAGTCTCCTCTCTTGAGGAGCTGTACTCAATGTTTCCGGATTCTCGAATCTTCATCAACGCCAGTGGCTGGGGCAGCAAGCTGCTGAGTGATGTTAAAGATGAAAATTGTTATCCTGATCGAGGCCAGAATGTTTTCTTGAAAACTTCCAATTGTCGAACAATGTATTTCCGTAACGGAAAGGAATATACTTATGTGATTCCTCGACCCATGTCGGAAGGTGTAATCCTCGGAGGTATCAAACAACCCAATGAAACGTGAGTTAACCACATTCCCGTCTTAGGACCATGATACTGATAAGACATAGCTCTCCGGAAGTCGATATGGATGTTGCTCGTGATGAGATTGCACGAGCCCACCGTCTTGCACCAGAGATCGTTCCAGCTAACCCACCAGAGTCTGATCTGAGTTATATGGTGGGAATTCGTCCCTCACGCAAGGGTGGCTTCCGCTTAGATTCTGAACGTGTCGGAGAACGGACACTTCTCTCTGCATACGGATTTGGTGGTGGCGGTTATGCCTTCTCTTACGGAATCGCAGACGCTCTTCTGAAAATGGTGGAAAAAGCCGAGTTTGAAAATGTTGTAACTTCTAATTGATTATCATTTTAACAACGTTATATTTCCATGAATCCGGGAAACCCGTCTAGAGAGTGTATTCTGTATAATATTTCCCATATCACAATTTCCGTGTCCCTGTTGACTAGATTACTATTCCGGACGCAGAATTGGAGAAGAAACTAGCCTTGCCGATATTGGTTTGGATATGGACAAAGCATAATTACTGCTCTTCTGAGACGTCAGATGAGGTGTGCATAAGTGTGCCTACCCTGCCTCACTACGGCGACTCCGCATGTCAGATCTCGTTTAGTGCAGCCATTGAAACGTCGCACTTCATCAGGATTGGTCAGGATCAACGCCGTCGGCGACTCCATTTTGGAGCCTGGAGCGACGGATCTCAAGCCCCTGTCGAACACAATAGTTTCTCCACTCCCGAGTCTTGCGGGTCAACCCGACAGCCAAATATCTGAAACATTCCGGGGCATTTACTTCTGTGCTCTGTACTCCGGAAGAAGCCGAAATAGCAAGCTAGCGAGAAATTGAAATAGCCTTTTGATAAGGGTCTTTACCAAGAAGTTTCTACGAACTAGATCATCGCAAATTCATGAATTCTTGATGTGCCGAGATGGGACATATAAGAGATCTCAAGCCGATCATGTATTATTGATACAAAGCAGGAAGCATTAATTCGCCTAGTACTCACAGGCCCAGGTTAATCTCTACTGCTTTTGCCACAACTACAAATTATACATGCGTCATCACAATATAATATATGGACTAGCACCTATAGGCCACTCGGCTCATGATCTTGTTATGGCTAGATCTGTCATGAACGAGTGGGTCTCACTACCCTTCAATCATCCTGTATCGACGTAGGATCTCCATACTTACGCTTCATCTGCGCGTTCTTGTCACCCCCCAAAGTACCGATCGGGTTGTTCCGCATACTGAATTAAGAAGGTCTTAGGTCCTCATCTCAATAAGTGCCTTAAAGGTTAACTGTTGTAATTAGACATGGCTGTGAAGTCCACCTAGACACGTCTGCCTGGAAGCTAGTGAACTAGCGGGGATGCCATAACCTTCCACTACGAAGGGTGAGTTTACAGATAAGGAATAGAGAAATTTCCGCATCGCTTTTACCACGTAAACAGTATCTCCCAAATAAGTTGAAGATGCTTAGCATCTACCTCAATAGTAGACATCGGAGATAGGTACAGTACCTAGGTGATAACTTGCTTGCGAGAAGAATAATTAGACGCCAATGTACTTGTGAATAACGTAAAAAAGGATCCACACTATGTCTCCAGGCTTGTGCTTAATGACTTGAAGGCATTTCTATCTATGCATGAAGATGTGTTGGATAATGGAAGTGATTTACGAAAGTTCAAACCTGCAACATGGGCCTTTTAGCGGAGTTTCGGAGTTTAGCTGCGTCCTCTGTTACATACAGTATGAGCTATATCTCTACGCTTAAATATATTGCCGATTCAACTTCAAACAAAGCGGTATAACTCCTCCCAAAGCCCTATTCATTGAAAAATCCGATGCAGTTGACGACCACAATTGTCGTCATATTGTCAACTTACGAGCGTAACATGATTCAGAATAACCGAACTATAATCCAATGATAATATCGTGCGAGAGTAGGCCACGATCGGTTGCTTATGTTCCATATAATGATTAAAGATACCTCGGTCCCGCTTACTACTTCCTAACACGGTTGATCGCTGGAAGCTAGCCATATCTCCTCCAACAGACAACAGCAAATCATACAAGCAGCGACCTCGAGCAGTATTACAGTTGGTTACTCCCAGATGACCCGCTATGACAATTACTTGACGACACCCGAAAACCGAACCTTATCGATTGGACACATGTTAAACCGCCCGATGGCTCGAAGATTGTAGAGTGTATCTATTTTCCCTAGGCTCGTGCCAGAATATTTCAAGATATCAAATCAGAGACCCTGAAATTTTTCCCGGTACGTATTCATATCCCGGAGGCATTTCACTATATCACCATGCCGACCTACACGGTATGGATCACTGGAAAGATGGAAGATGAGCAGAAACATACAATTGCATCCACGATCACCAAGGTCCATTGTGAAGAGAATACAGTGCCTCCTCTAGCTGTACAAGTCATTTTCCGCGAGCTAGTCCCCGGGTCCTTCTTCATTGCCGGCCAACATGCCCTACCAAGTCATATCTGGATTCGCGGCGATATCCGCAGCGGGCGATCACAGGATACAACAAGGACAATGATCAAAAGAATTTTGAGTGAATGCAGTGAAGCGACAGGGATTGATGGGTGTTATTTCTGGGTGTATCTCTGCGATGTGGTGGACATGATGGAGCATGGTATTATCATGCCAAGCCCAGGCAGAGAAGGAGAGTGGCTCCAAATGGTTCCTGAGGCGATACGTGCACGTTACGGAAATCCCTAACTACAAACATTGCTCAATAATTAGTATCTTCATAGATACTCCTGCAAGCAACAGCCAATCCTAAACTACAAGTCACCGCGTCTATTGAATGGACTTATCTCCTGCATCAATTGAAGCTACACAATAAACAAAATACTACTACTAGGTCCATTCACGGATAAACCAGGCCCTAATGTTGCGATTTGTATATTACTGGCTCATGAGAGGAAGAAATATTGAGCCATCTTCATATCATATGTAGATCTTACCAACTGCATACCCATAGGGACGGAGTTATACGCACAATACAGCTTCAGCTACGTTTATACATTAATGGCGCTCATTCCGGCAGCGCGGCACTCAGGTATAAACCGCTACTGTTTCAGGAAGAGATCAAGTAATGCTGGATAATTTGGCGTTCCCATACCAGTAACAGGATCCCATCCCTTGACGGCGTAGAATCCCGGGGTACCACAACCAGAGTTGTTTCCGATTGTGATGTCGTTGAACACTTCGGGATGGGCGTAGAGGATAGGATTAACAAATCCAACAGTTGGTTTTCCAGCTTCAATAAGTTCTTCATTGATGCGAGTAAGCATCGCTCCAAACAATGGTGCCGCAGCCGATGTGCCACCAATAAGAGTAGGTGCTCCTGAGGTCCAAATGGCGACATTGTCACCAACGGCCGCAACATCAGGGTATCCACGACCGATGCGGTTGTAGATACCGCCGTTGGCAGCAAAGCTAGTGTTGTCAACGCTCTCGTAGTACTTATAAGGGGGGTTCGCTTCTTTGAAGTAGGTGGCGACGGCATCAGTTTGGTAGTCTGGAGCCTTGTAAATGTTACTGAAGCCACCGCCAGATGGGAATCTCGTTACTGCCACTTCTTCATCCTTTGATGCATCAGCGCCAGTCGGAAGATAAGTCGCTCCCACGGCGGTGAGGTACGGGCAGCTAGCTGGAAAGTCGGGAGCAAAGACTTTTCCATCCTTACCAAGATAGTTGTCGGGTGTCGGGTCTCCATTTCTGCCAGCAACACCAGAGTCACCTGAAGCCACGATGACCGAAACCCCTTGCAAGCCAAGCTTCATGTACTCATCACACTGCCGCCGTTGATAGGAGATAGGTAGATCTGCCTCTGCAGCTCCGTAAGAGAAAGAGATGACATTGGTCGGCTTGTAGACACCACACTGCAGTTGGCCCTTGTATCCACCAGCTGTAGTGTCCGGATAGGGAGGATCAAGATCCGAGTTTCCAGTCTCTCCATAGGCACTATACGTACAGTACGAGCCGTCAATTGCATCGAGGAAGCTGTTCAGGAAGCCCTGGAACGTATAGTTGTTCTCGTACACCATATCATCCGTCTGGAAAAGAATAGAATTCTGCGGCCAGATAATTGGGTACGAGATCTGGAAGTCCAGATCTGATTCAGAATCCGCCTCCAGAACAGAGTTGGGAGCCTTAGCACCATCGATAGCCTTCAACGTTGGGTGAGTGCCGGTGGGGATGTTTCTATGCTTTGTTAGTAATATAACCAACTAAGAGAACTGTCTCAACTTACGGATAAAAGGTTGTAAAGAACAGATCCAAGTCCTCTTGACTATAAACATCCCCTATATCTTCAAAAATCCCGAGCTCATTTCCGGGGGTTGCCTTGTCCCCATCTGTAATGTTGTACATAGCTGTATGTCTGTCAGTTTCCATCCCTGAAGGTCAGTTCCAAGAGATCTACCTTTAATTCATGCTGGAGTAACAGCTAAATCGCATGTTGTTAAGAGCGCTTCTTTTAGAAGATCAATAGAGAGGTCCAGGGGCTTCATAAGCGGCGGTTGAGGTTTTCGGAAGTTCTTAGTGCGCTTTCCAAGAGAAGATGAATGCCCACTTTCAAAACCAAGGTATTTCATACCCGGCGTGATATAGTCAATATGTTCCTTCACGTGCTGCGGAACGTAGTATCTTGTAGTATCTATCAGCCAGCTTGGCCTTTCTTAATGGAAGAGTTACTCACTCGTGGCAGGCGATGTGAGACTTCCCAGTCGCAGAATGCGTGTGAACATAGTATTCAGTGTGCAGCAGTCTCTCTACTTCTTCCGCGGCAGCATCAAATTGTAACCATTGCTTGTTGGCTGACAAGGTAATCCTGTCATCAGCTACCCCAGCTAATTCGAGCCAGTCACGTACACTCTGGATGGTTTCCTCTGGGGGTGCGAACATGTCGTGGACCTCCTCTGCAGTGTAAAACTGACGGTATTTTGATGAAGTATGGTCAGACCTAGAACAATTAGCCACCATCAATAAAATGATTTGGAAAACTTACACTTCCATGAGAAGACCACGGCCCCACTCCAGGTTAGATTGAGTCAAGCCAATCCTCATAGGTAGGGAGGTTTTGCCGTGAACACGCTTTCCTTCACTCCACGATGCAGGAAATACAGCTCGCTGTTCGTGAAGGACATAGTTGCTAGGAGCTGGGGCAGCGACAGCTGCGGCCGCTAGTACTCCAAGGAGAAAGATAGAGGGCTTCATGGAGTAAAATGCTGCTTGGATGACAAGACCCAAATGGACAGAGCTCACCCATCATTCGGAAAGGGGAGATAAAGGCCCATATATCTAATTGTTCTTCGATCGTCCAGACACGCTGAATACTGAACCTTCTCTGCCCGTCTTGGAGCGATCGGCTTCATCGTCAAAACGGGTCAACAATGTAGACTGAGAAACTAAGACTTTCCCGTCTTTGGAGGTGCTGATAAGCGTCTCAGTGAGTGGTGGAGACTTAATTGTTCGTCATCTTTTAGGCAGGTGATAGGCATTGCTCGAAATACCAGTGAGACCTAAACGCGACGTCTTCCTTGGCTGAAGAGTTTTGCTTGTGGCCATCCTTTTATAGGAACCGCTTAGGCCTACCTCAATAGCTTTTCCTACGATTGGCCACCTGACGTCATTGTATCGATGGTGATATTCAAGGTGCTGCTGTCGGGGTGGTATCCGTACTTGTCCTTCCATAGTTTTTGTGTGTCGCGCTCGGGCTAAGATCATTAACACAAGTACTTAAAGTCCACGTCGATCTAGCGGAGCATAAATCTCAAGGAGCTGAAATCCACCGTACTAGCGGCTAACGAGGCAGTCTAAGAAAGTACAATATCCTCCAGCAGTATAGTAAACACCGGGGTAGAGAAATTGAGATCTTCCTACGGAGTAGAAACAGCGGGTATTTGACACGGGAAGAGAACTTTCAGTCCATGAGATAAGATAAACTGATTTCGTGCTAAACCAGCGGCTGAAGATCCCGTGGTTGTGAAGCTTTCCAGCCCTGGGAGCAGAAGAGTGCATTGACTAAATAACTGTGGACATTTACTAAGGCGCAGCGATGTGAACGGACTACCGTCGGCAGAGAAAATCACCGAGATACTCTCTAAGGACATCACCATTTAGGACTAGATAAGCGGTCAACCTGTGGCACGAGAAAGCTGCGGTTTATGTGTTTGGATGTCCCCCAATCCTAGAGCGGCTCTCTGCAGCAACGGGGAACTAGTCACACGCTAAAAGAAACGGCGTCCGCTGAACCAGAGAGTCCCATCAGTTGACTGCAAACATAAAACAGAAGGTTGGAAAGCCCCGCCGATCACGAGTTGCATCACGGAAAGACCCATCTGGTGCATTGAAGCTTGAACAAGTATCTAATACTACCTGAGATAAGGCCGGCTTGAACCAGTCCTTGAAATAGGAGCAAGATGATATCTTTTTGTAATCGGACATGTCAGGTTACTCCTACCGCAGTTGTTGATAGCCCTGCTCAAAACTGATCCAGGCAAGTGCGCACGAGACATGAACAAAACCTCCTAGAAACAACCGAAGCGGACGTGCCGGATGTCTTACCATGTCAAAGCCCCACAGATCACTGAGCACAGTATGGGTCTGTCAAGGCGGGAAAATCGGAGGTTTCCATGGCCGCTGCCTTGAGTATAATATATTAAGTAATAGAAGCCGAAATCGAGTTATCAATTCGTGTTCGTCAATGTATTGGTAGCCAGTGCTCCGGCCGTCGTCAACTGCCGCGACGATCCTGATATCCGAGTTAGTTCAGCATATTTTCCGTACCCGAGGTCGGAGCCGCGCTCAACACTGACCGTGTTGTCCCTTCCGCTTGTCACTCTTCTAATCGCAATGACAAGGCGGACCAAACATGACGTGCTAGCGAGAATATCTGTCCGCAGAGCCCAGTCAATTAGTCAATACGGATAATAATAGCATGAAGGTATGATCATAAATTCCAGGGTGCAGACGCATACATCAACCAAAAACCATTGTCGACCACTAATGGACGAGTTGTGGCAACCACAAGTCAGTTTTCGCCTTAAATCTTCAGTAGTGCGAGTAATACTGTATATTGGGAAGGAAAACGACAGGAGTCCGAGCGCATCTCGAGAGTCAACGCGGAACGGCCTAAGTGTGCCCTCGATTTACAAGAATAATAAGAAATCTCACAAATAATTTGCGTATGATCATCAATAGCCGGAACATAATCTCCTACTCTTTCGATAATAACAACCAACTAACAGTTTCTCAATTCTAATAGCTATAACCCTCGGTATAGGCGATCTCCGCGACAAGCCCCACAGAGAGATTTCAAGGCTTCATTGCCCATAGGTACTAAGTTCATCCTGTCATTTATAGATTACACAATTTACTGTTGTGCACAAAGAAGGTAAAGTCCTCTTTTTGTACGAATTTTTCCCGTTCGGTCGGGCAGAAAATATAGATAATCCACATGGAGCACCGAAATCATTAACAATTATATATAAAATAAATTTCGGGTAGCACCAACATTTACTGCCATGTAAGAGGAATTACTAGATGCTTCAAATCCTTTTATATTCCACACACCTTAATGAACTCCTCTTGAAGCTCATTTAGTGTACGTCTCATACTATTGCACTGAGAACCGGAATACAAAAATATACCTATTCTACAAAGAAGAATCAAAGAGATATCTCTCAGATTCCGCCATTTAGAGGAGATATTCATCGGTTTTGTCTTTCATGATCTTTGACATGTAATCGAAATCTTAATGGTATATTTCCTGGTCCTTTTTAGAAACTTTTCGTGAATAAAAGGAAGAAAATGAAGAAAATAAGATATAAGGCGCCGATTTCCAAAGGTATGTCGTTACCATTGCAATAAATGCTAATTTGGCATCCGGATATCCGGAGTCCTCCGCCATATCATTCGCCTGTTAATACGAAAATTTTCCACCACAGATGTACTTTTCGTTGTCCTTATCTTGACTTAACTTGTCAGACCTAGAAATATCAGGATCAGGGGAGACATTTTTGAGTTCCACCGTGTCGAAAGTACAGAAACTTTACTTCCTTTCGTAAATATTGCGACCCGCAACCTACGGTTGAATCCCCAGCTACATTCAGAGTTCCTTACAATTTTACAAGCCAGCCAGATCAGATGTGAGGAAGGGCTTTATAGGCGTTACATAGCCAAAGCATTAAGAACACTTGAGAGGGAACGTAGATATATCTCCAACTGTAACAATATAGGTCCTAGATTATCAACCATATCCGTTCGTGCTTCCCAAATTGCACACCTCCATAATATGATCCTCTATTTAGTATTAGCTATCCGTATGATTGTGGCTTGTAACATTGAATGATGAGCTGTCAAAATATCTTCGTCCTATCTCTGAGAAATATAACGGGAGTATCAGTCAGCTCATCTCAACAAGTAAATTGCAATTTTATGGATTATGCGGATTTCACTGGTTTATTTGATCCTCGGTCTTTCCATGGAATGCAATTATTATCCACCATAATTCCACGCCGGTATCTGAAGACTCATTTATGGCGAATACTCAGATAACTTATGAGCATCATGGGTGTTCATAAGAATGTATTATTTCAGTTTCAGCAGCAGTACTGTCTTCACCGTTCTATCATAATTCTAGTATC
The DNA here is from genome assembly GCA_029606265.1 of Paecilomyces dactylethromorphus. Taxonomy (NCBI): domain Eukaryota; kingdom Fungi; phylum Ascomycota; class Eurotiomycetes; order Eurotiales; family Thermoascaceae; genus Paecilomyces; species Paecilomyces dactylethromorphus. The sequence continues at coordinate 1,044,610 of JAPVCE010000032.1, read as the reverse complement.
GAAATTTGGTCCAGATATTTGCAGCAAAGTGAGCAACAGAGCCTCTTATATTTCGCAAAATTTCCTATCTTCAGGTCTGTCATGTTTTCACGAAGACTAGGATTGAGACATAAATTCCTCTAGATTAAATTCCATGCCTGTTCTGAATGATTGTTACAAACTTCTCGGGGAATATGTTTTCGGAAAACGGTCCCTCCGTTGCGATATTTTTATCTGCCTGTTCCATGTGACATATTTGAAGAAATTGTATAGTGGCAGTAGTTCCTTGGCATTTTTTAGAATCTGTTACAGACACGAGTGGACTGTAGATCCTGATCCCATACAGAGTGTCGGGTACACAGCAGCCGAAGCATCTGAGTCTGGAAATGTCAGCTGGATGTACGCTAGCCCGAAGTAGAGAGAATACAACCTAGGCTTGGGTCATTGTTGAATTGCAAGGGTTCAGCTGGTGGGAACACTTTTTGAGCTTCCTGCCTGTGTTACAGCCCCATAAATGGGACCAGCCTAGAAAATTAAAATTATTGCCCACATAATCGGTTTCCTATTGGTGGCTTAAAAAGAGTCTAGCTCATACTAATTGGAAGGAATCTACTTCCTATGCAGGAAATGCTGTGAAAGTAGTGATCCTAAGTCGCAGCCTTTGGGAGTAAACAAAGAATAAGAGATTGGTGGCGCATGCAGATGAAGATTAGTGTCCCTCCCCAGTTCAGTATTCGAAATTCAGCTACGAAGCAGAAAAATGACGGTCTGCGAATTAGCTATCCTGATGTTAGGTTATTTTATTCAATTTAGAACGACTCAAGAATATCTTTCCGTCGCTCTCGCTTTGCCAGAATGGGAACGTCGGCGGTCTGGGAAATCGATTTGAATCGTAGGGTGACAGTGTAACGCAGGAGGAGGCTAGATCAAGCCAGAGGGGAAAGAAAACTAACAAAGCTCTATCAGGCTAGGACTTATGCAGGGTACTTGTACAATAGCTTCGGGAGCTCGGCATTATTGAAATTAAGACTGCATAGAGCAAGAAAAAAAAGGTGGCGCTACAGTGAGGATTATCGCATATGATTCTTCTTCAGTGCCTCTCCAGAAGAGGTATATTCCAAAAATCCGATCTCTTTCGTGACTTTGGCGTTCGTATTATTTCATCCCATGCTTCGTTAGGGTGCTGTGACAATCATCTTGTCAAGAGGGCGGTGAGGATGTAAATTAAGAAAACACACTCGACGCCAAGATAGTTGGGACTAATGGATTTGACAGCAAGGGATCGGCGGGTCCTCAGGTAAAAAAAAAAGCCCCCCTTTGCTTCCCCGGGACATACTCGAATAAGTTAACACTAGTTGGTAAAATAACATGGACCCTCCCTTAGTGGCTATTCCTAAACCGAATTTGGCTTCGTTCTTTCTTGTTCCCCATTCTCGGACTACATCATACTCAACTTTTTGCGCATTGTCCAATGCAAGATCAGGGCTCAGCAGGGAACAGGGCTGTTGTGGGGAAATGACTAATTACCTATGGCATAAGAGGCTTACGGACGCGCAACAATCCTTGATACGAACAAGGGCTCGGAGACCCTGAGACGCCGATCTCAACATCGCTCGTGTGCGGACTGCAGCGGGTTAGCAGACAGCACAGACTTCGTTGTTTGCTTTCTTCTTACCGTTAAGCTGAAATAATGACAGTTTCTCGGAACCTCTCCAACGGTTGCCAAGTCGGTTACCTGGATCCGGTAGTTCAGCAAGGGCTGTCAATCTAATTTTAATCTCCCCTCCAAACTATCTTCATGGATTCTACTTGCGCATTGGAGACGATACTAGTGAAAGTGAACTTACAGATCTTGCGTAGTATCTCGCATGCTGTACCACGGTGAGCCAGGTCTGCAGCACAGTCTTTTCCATGTTTTAGGCAAGCTTGATAGATTTTTCTCCGGATCCCTTTAGAAGCGGGGGGATTGAGTTTCTCTAGTGGGTTGAACCCTGTTTCATCCACGGATGAGCAGCTAAACAACTGGCTATTCTTCGAACCCGGCGACGATCCTTCTATGTTAATGGTAAGTGCAGCAGTCCAGGCGGGTCGTACGTCATGACGAGGCACACTATTAAACTATCCTTGATTTGTTTAGATTATCGTCCAAGAATAACTACGCAGACACTACAGGATAATCGTTGCTCCTCAAAAAGAGGGATACGGAGAAAAAAGAAGAAGACAATGCCATGCGCCGTGGCTAACATAGGGCTGCATGAAGCTCCTCTTTTGGTCTACAGATTGTTCAATCTCACAACTCCTTGCTGTCTGAGACGGCTCATCTAAGAGCTTCTTAGTTGGTAATTATGGAGAAAGACCAGATCCGCTACTCCCCATCATGCGGTTCTCGGGGATTCTACGCGCACAAGGGGATAGTGGCAGGGGTGATCTGCTCCTTGTGCAACAGCCAACCTACCAGGGGGAATAATCAAACGAGACGCATGATCAGACCATCCTTATCCGGTGTTGGGGATGCGACAGCGGCTGTACCTGCATATCCCCAATGCCCCATGCGGTGATGAGAGGGAGGGAAAGACTGTTCTGGACTGGCTGGATCGGCACCATACCTTACACATCCGATCTCCCTGTGGTCCTGGAGAAGGTCTCTTGACACAGCGGTTGTTCATACAAATTGGACGAGATTTCCCCCTCATCAATCTCTACTTCTTATTTCTCATCCAAACACTCCGGACTTTCAATTACGGTCTCCTTTCGCTGATCTCAGCAGTCACTCATTTTTGCTAAGAATATTAGCGGCCATTCGTTTGTCTAATACTTCGGACTTCTCTGTTCTTAATCTTCTCGTACCTTTTTTACCACCTCAATCCAAAATGAGAACTTTCGCTTCCCTTCTTGCAGCTGGCCTGGCAGTCGCTGGATCTGCCTCCGCTTCGGTACGAAAGACCTTCTGCCGTTAATGTTGCTGAACTATATGCTGATATCAAATACAGCCGGTTGCCGCTCCCGACGGACTGGTCTCCATTCCTGTCCATCTCTGTGCCGCTGTCCTCGGTGCAGCCTCCTGCGAGTCCCAAAGTGTTTCCAATGGTCTGGTCTCCGTGCCTGTCAATGCCTGTCTTGCTGTTTTAGGTGCGACTAGATGCAAGGAATTGGCCATCTCCAGACGCTCTGACTCCGGGCTGGTCTCCATTCCTGTTAGTCTTTGTGCTGGTGTCCTCGGTGCAGCCTCCTGCGAGTCGAAAAGTGTTTCCAATGGCCTGGTTTCCGTGCCTATCAATGCCTGTCTTGCTGCTCTGGGTGAGGCCAAGTGCAAGCAATCAACTGTTGCCGGAGGTTCTAGCTCCTTGATCAATGTTCCCGTCAACATCTGCCTGGCTGTCCTTGGCGCGGCGGAATGCCAGCAAAAGACTGTCGACGAAGGCGGTCTAATCAATATTCCCCTGAACCTGTGTCTGGCCGTTCTGGGAGAAGCCGACTGCTACGACCACAAGGCGTCTGTTTCCACCGGAGCTACCGTTGTCGTTACTGCCACAACTGCACCTATTCCTACCACCTCAGTTGCGACTGAACCAGCTCCTACCACTTCGGTGATCTCTGTTACATCTGAACCCACCCCTACTACGTCAGTGGCCTCTGAACCAGCTGGATCCGTCCCTACTACATATGTCGTCTCAGGTACAACTGAGCCAGTTCCCACCACGACTATTTCAGGTTCAGCTGAACGGGCCCCTACCACGTCGGTCACCTCGGTTCCAGCTGAACAGGGTCGTACCACTTCAGGTGCTGTCCCACCCGCTGGTCCTTCTGCTTCTGCTGTGCCATCTGGGCCATCGGCTACCTCGTCGGAAAGCATCCCAGCTGGCGAACCAAACAACGTCAAGACTACTGCTGCCTCTGCGCCAGTTCAGACCCCCAGTGGTGTAGCCCCCGTCTCGGAGTTCCCCAGCGCAGGATCGATCGCCTCGTCGACGTTCGTCAACACCGTCACAAGCTGCGAAGGCAGTGCCTCTACACTCTCCGCTGTACCATACCCCGTGGGCAGTGCAATCATCCCTGGCGGCCCCAAGGCACCCGTTGCCACTGGTGGTTACAGCCGTCCCTCTCCCTCTGCTACTCCCTCTTCTTCAGTGGTGATCCCATTCACCGGTGCGGGTCAGAGTCTCCAGTTACCCGCTGTTACTGTCGCTCTTGGTGTCCTCGTGGCTGCTATGTTCCAATTCTAGGTGACACCCGCCACTGGCCTTGCTGAGGTAGGGACGATATACATTCTGGGTTAAATAGTGTGATATTATAACGGATATTTTTCTTCAAATCCGTTTGTATTTTGGTAATATCTGGATATAATAGCTTCGAAGGAAGATATAGGTCTTGTTACATGTATCCGGAAGTTCCGAAATCGAAACATAGTTTGCATTAATAATAATGTGTTCGGATTCATTTTATTTGTTGTAAAGTTGCCTGGAGAATACTGATCATGTAGATGAATGTACATTTATTGAACAAGAAAAAAACGAAAACCTATGATCTGTGCTGATGGGACCTCCTGGTAGTCACAACTTGTCATCCCACTGCGGACGGCATCACCCCACAATTTATTGAACTTTGTTCACATGTATTTCATACAGGACCTCCACAATATGGGCACAATTCATACAAACTGTTGCCCTAGTTGATCAAGTGGGATTCACGCATAGGACACTAGGTAGATAAACCTGAATCCTGCCAGCCTTCAAATATTAACTGACCTATTACTAACGAATACCTTAGCAAGCATGAACAGATAAATTGAATCTAAAGGCGTAACTTCACCATCCACTGAATATTCGTGTACGCATTCTAGGAAGATACTAGCAATAGCGACGGCAATGCAAGGGGTTTAGGGGGAACGCCACGCAGTCGAACCTTGAGAGCTATACTAATCTATTTGCGGATCTGGAGACTGAGGGGGAAATGATATTGTTTATGTTTCAAATTGCTCTTGTTCTTTATGCATCCACAGTCAAGCTATGTATCACTCATTCAGTGATAGATCGCTGAAGGATTTTAGGTCAAACACCCAAATATTCACAATGTATGGAGTCTGTTATTAGTAAAACACAGTCAACCCTAAAAGTGGAACTTTATGGGGGATAAAAGCACTATTAATAATTTGAGGATATTTTCTTTTCACCTTTTCTCACAACACAACATCTACAGCGTGATCCATCTTCCGAAACTTCAGCTTCACAACTCCGGATCTTGATTATTGTCCTTCTTGGGTGGTCTTCGATGGTTGTCCGCCTGCGATACTCCTCTTTCCCCTCCTTTATCTTGCGAATTGCCATATCGAACTTAATCTCTTTCCTAAGTTTACCAGGGTTACATACCCCTAGAGGATAATGACGTTTGATGTCAAAGTCGGTGTCTTAGAAGCGGAACTTCAGGTGCTACCCTTCTCCTGCGGAAAGAGTCTAATGGATGCCTTATCCTCTCATAACTTCTTCATCGAGGGAGACGAGTCTTTACTAGAAACTCTGAATATGCAGACCTACTGCAGAAGTAAGCAGCGGGAACTATGCTGGGTACCACAACAGCAAGCGAATCCCGAAGTCTAAGAGGTCGTTCGCGTAGAATTGTCGAATAGCCCTTGCTTATGAATCGATGCTGGAAATAGTGAGCTAGCCGAACCTGCAGAACCTCGCCATGCTAAGTACAAACATGTGCGCAGCTGGGTAGTTAATATAATTCGCCTACTTCAAAGTAGAGAACTATCACTTAATTCGAGAAGCAAAATCTGAATCGAGAAATAAAGGTAGATCCCAAGATCGGCATCCGGGCCGTCGGGATAGATGGCCGACACTTCATCCCGAGGTAGCCGCCAGGTTGCGAATCATCTATGGAGAACTCGACATCGCAACAATACCATTAACGAATGAGCATACCAAACGTCAACAATTAAGCTCATCACGGATGAGGAGAAAATAAACGTGATAATCAGCAGCAGCGATAAATAGCTACCCCGCACTCTGACGCTCTCGATCCCAACCAGGTGATTCCAGCCATGCGGATCCATCTAGGTTCAAGATGAAAGTTAGAATCCGACCGTTCATCATCTCATATTACTCGATATGGGACTAAATCTCCCATCCCAGACATTCGCTTTTTATAGACAACCCTACGTGTCTGCTGATTGATTCCTCTGGGATTTGAGGATCCCCAGATTTCTTGCCCACCTCCTCGGTAGCCTCCCTCAGTTACATCATGGCTATCCACTGCGCGAGGGTTCGAACACGAATCAGAAGGAGCGGGGTAGATAGATGATCTGCAGATAGGTTCTCACTGTCGGAGTTCCAGGAATGAACGACGAAAGAGGACTGTCATTTAGCTCTCCATCTGCCCTCAGCCGAGTTATGGGTCCCCAATTCCAAGCTATATAAAGGACTAAAGGGCCCATCATCCACAATCCTCCTTAACTGCTTCTCGCTATCTTATACAAAGGATGTAGATCAATATCCCTTCCAGCTAATTAATCATGTCGAACATAAGGACAGTCCACGTCCCCCATCTGGGCGGCATCGATGCCGCCTATCAGATGCCATACCCATATGACCCCAAGAAACCGACTCTGGTGCTGGTGAATTCGTTCACGACCTCTTCTGAGCTATACCGCGAACAGTATGGCAATAAGAAGCTTACAGACACGATGAACTTGTTGGCCATCGAGTTGCTAGGTCACGGCCGGACTCGCACGAAGCGCGAGAATTGGACCTATTGGGATACCGCAGAGATGAATCTCCAGGTACTGGATACCCTTGGCATCGAAAAGGCTTTCGTACTGGGAACAAGTCAAGGTGGTTGGATCACGGTGAGGATGGCGCTATTAGAACCTGAAAAGGTGCCTCGCTCTCTTGATGTATCCAAGAACAGCCACTAACCGAGACGTATATAGATCGCTGGCATCATCCCCCTGGGAACCTCTTTAGACTACGAATCCGAACGTACCCGCCAACTCAACTGCTGGGACGGACCCGGCGAGCTGCATCCAAACATCGAGCGCTGGACGACCAACGAGTTAACGACAGACTTCGAGCCACATCTTGAATACTGCGACTTCCTGATTGACATCGGATTCAACAAGGGCTGTCCCAAGGAGACGCGGGAGTTCTGGCGCCATGCCATAAAGGAGAACTACCGCGGTGACACCGGCCGTAGACGGATCCGTATGGCCGCGATCAATCTGGCGGAGCGCGATGGATTGCATTCCCGTCTCTGGGATGTGAGATGCCCTGTAATGTGGTTGCATGTGAGTCCGATCCTTCAATCGGTAGCCTTTGCTGCTTTGTGCGCGTTGCGTCGAGACATTGCTGCCGTGATTAGCACTGAGGGTATTGATGCTGCAATCACCTATATGCAATCTCTACTTAGTCCAACGATAGGATACTGACACCAAGACGTACCACAGGGCACTAAGGACGCTGTGTATTCAGTGGCCAACGCTCAGTATGAGATCAAAATGTTTAAGAACTCCCCCGATGCGCAGTTGATTGTCGTCGAGGGTGGCGCACATTTCCTAAGCGCATCCCATCCTAAGGAGGTCGACGAAGCATTAATCGCTTTTGTCACCAAATACAAATAGGTACTTGCGCTTCATGGTTTCCTTTTCCTTCTCTCTCTCTCTCTCTCTCTCTCTCTTTTGAATGGGGAATTCTGGCGGATAAGATGCCTGCGAACATAATATGGTTCTGGATGCAAAATGAAATTGATGCCGTTGTGGACATGTGTATTCATGGAAAATGTAAAATCAATCCAAATGACATATCGTATTTGTCCAATTCAGGAGACAGTATGGAGGATACTAAGGCTTACAAGGGACAACGACATTGTACATGACACATTACTTCATAAAGCCAGTTGGGTTCATGAGGCCTTGTCCAAAAACGCCTCGCCAATGCAATCTGAAATATGCAAATCGCAAAACTCCGATATCATACCAACGACTTCATAGTTCATGCAGCATGAGATAACACATGATATGCAGCAGGAGAAAGGAAATAAAGCCAGAAGGGGGGGAAGACCCCGGCTGCTTTGTTATTGCAACAAAGCAAACTGTCATTGCTAGATCGGACGATACGTGTCCACACTGGACCGTCAGTTACCTGTCAACGCGACTAGTTGTTATATTTGGTAAGCCACCCTAAGTGAATTAGACATTAAATTGCTTTCTTGTCGTAGCCGATAGAGGGCTCTATGGTGACGCATTCCCTTGGAATAACCTCGTGCCTCTGACGAAAGCTGTATGGTGGATGCTCCGAGAAGCGTATCGAATAGAGATTAAACAGAGATCTGAAAGCCATTCGCTACTCCAACCAGCGCAACAATATCCGGATCAGATGTTGCCGATTTACCGGTTTGGCAATGTAATCATTCATTCCCTTGGCCAGATAGGTCTCTTCGTCACCTTTCAACGCGTTCCCAGTCATGGCGATGATTGGAATTTCTACCTTCATCTTTCGAATCTCCTGGGTGGCCTCCATACCATCCATGACCGGCATGTTAATATCCATAAGGATGATATGGTAGGACAATGGCTTCTGCCGAATCAACGAGACGGCTTCCGCTCCATTCCACGCTGCATCCACGCGTTCAAATCCCAGAGTCTTAAGCAACTTGAGCATGATAGTCTGGTTGACAGTGTTGTCCTCCACCAGTAGCAAGTGCTTACGTGGGGCCACGTCTCGGATAGAGCCAGCTGGGTCCGGAGATGCGCAATTCACGCGCTGAGACTTGTCTATCTGGCTAATGTCAAGCTTACCCAGCCGGAGCGACAGCCAGAATATACTTCCCTGGCCCTCTGGGTTAGAATGGAAACCCACCGAGCCGTCCATGAGTTCTGCCAGACTCTTGCAGATAGAGAGACCTAGCCCGGTGCCTTGATAGAGCTGCTGAGTCGTATCCACGAAACGCACAAAGGGAGTAAACAGAGTGCTTATGGCATCCTCAGGTACGCCGATACCACTATCTATGATCTCACACCGGACAATATAGCAATTCTCCTCGAGGTCATCGGCGAATGTGGTGCGGACGCGGACGTAGCCTTTCTCCGTGAACTTTACTGCGTTCCCGATCAGATTCTGGACGATCTGACGGAAACGCAGCGGATCACCTCGCACATGCTTGGGGAAACCGGGCTGAATGATATTCTCGAGTTGTACCCCTGGTTTCAAAGCGGACCTGCAGTTGCGTACTACAGATCCAACCACATTCTCAACGTCCACGATATCCGCGTGGACAGAGAAGGAACCAGAGGAAAGTTTAGAATAGTCGAGTACGTCGTTGATGACCTGCAACAGGATCGAGCCCGACTCTTCAATAATAGAGACATATTCGCGCTGGTTCTCGGCGAGTTCGGTACCAGAGAGCAGGGTAAGAGCAAGCAGCATGCCGTGCATGGGTGTTCGGATCTCATGGCTCATATTAGCCAGGAATTCGGTCTTCATCTTGGACGACTCTTCATAGGCAGCTATCAGGCGACCCTCCGCCGCCTTGCGGGGAGTCAAGTCGCGGGTGACCTTGGCGAAACCAACATGGCGGCCATCCTGGTGGACGGGGAAGATCATGACATTGGCCCAAAAGCGAGTGCCATCCTTGCGGTAGCGCCAGCCCTCATCTTCGACTTTTCCGTCCCGCTTACAGATCTCAAGCTCCCGTTGAGGTTTCTCGGAGATTCGATCCTCCTGGTTGTAAAAGACGGAGAAGTGCTGACCGATGATGTCCTCAGAGCTGTAGCCCTTGAGGATGGAGGCACCCATATTCCAGGTCAGCACGTATCCATCCAGATCCAGCATGAAGATGGCATAATCCTTGACTGTATCAATGAGGATACGGTAGGTCTCGTTCACGTAGAGCTGTTCCTGCCCGGGTTTCCGTTGCGGAATCTTCTCCGTGATGTCAAGTACTTCGAGAACTACATTGCAGAGAGCGTCGCCTTCGTGGATTGGGGTCACTCGCAGCTTGCTAAGACAATGGCCTGTCCATTCAACGTCCACGATCAGCTGGGCAGAGTGGGAGGCGATGGCGGTTGAGATAGTATTGCGGAATGCGGCGGGATTAACGGCGGGGATACTGATGCCGCCCAACTCGTACACACTCCGTCCCCGACATTGGTTCCGACTCTGTCCGGAGAAGGTTACGAAGCTGTCAGATACTTGGAGGATACGCAGATCGACATCGAGGATGATCGTCGGGGTTGGAGTGTTGAGGAAGATGCGCGCGAAGGGACCATCGTCGTCCGTGGATGATGTCCTAGTAGTCTCCGCAGACTTGGACACCTCATCAACGTCTTTTGAGTTCTGTCGCTGCTGTTTGTTATGAAGCTCCAGCCCTTCCTCCGACTCCGGAGTTAGCACAAAACGCCGATTCGGATAAGGAGAAGCACCGGCGATGTCGTTGGTGGTGGTTTGGTCGCGGCGGCGCGTCTCATCGTCCACCTTAGGCCGTGGCGGTAGAGAGGTCATCACCAACCGCCAGACAGCATCGACCGCAGTGGATAATGAATACTCTTCCAATTGGGTTGTAGAGTGGTAAAAGAAGATCCCTTCGATAAGAAGAAGAAAGAGGATGAAAGGATCGAATGGTGATGCTGAAGAGAGAATATCCGAACCAGGAGCTCAGCAATGGCTAAGCAATGCCTTCCTCTCGATTTCCCATGCGCGCGGGGAGCAATCGCAATCCATGATAAAAAGAATGAAAAAGAAGGACCAGAGCGATTTTTCTTTTCCTCTCAACTCCTTTCTTGATATGAAATCCTGCTTTGCCCACCCGATTCGGTTGCTGGAGCCGGACAGGCGCCACCGACGTCTGGTTTTGGCCCACCGCCGCCGACTAGTACACAGTCTCCCTCCCATGAAGCCACACCATCCACCGTTGGGACGCTTTCTATGCTAAGTGAGCGAGAAAAGCTACTTAGAGCGGGCGCGAATGGGGACCAGAAAACGGCAGTGGATGCAGGGTCTGGTTCTAGAATCTCCCTCAAGCACTTGCGGGGAATGCTGGCCCGAGTCCATGGGAGATCAGATAATTCCCTCAATGACAGGACAGAAGGACCCAAGGGAGAGCACAAAAAGAAGAGACAGCGAAATAACATACAGACAGAGAGAGAACGTCTCTTCGATGGCTACCTACATTAGACTTCCTATGCAACTGAGATCCTCAATCTCCAGATACCATCCAGCAGCCACGGTCAGATCTATTCATCTCAAAAGACCCTTGAAGGACTTCATCGGCCAGATCCCGATAAGGTACCACGTGCGATCGATCTAGATACACGAAACCGTCAGATAGGACCATTTGTTATTATTATTATCGACAAGGATCCATCTCTGAATACTCCACTGCAAGTATTTTCCAAGAACCATCGGTTACGCAAGCCGGCCGAGGTTGTAACCTGCCAGGTACGAAAACACTTTCCTTAGGCAATGGCTGATGATAGCTGATTTCGGCACCACGGAGATATTCTCCTGTCATTCTGCTATTAATTCCTACTGGAGCCACGGGGGCCCTCACCGGTGTGCTTAGTGGGCGGGAGAGCTGTCAGAAAAACAAGGTTGACCAAGGAACTGCTACGGAAACTCAAGTGATACTTGTGAAAACTAGTCTTGGCCGCTTCGTCTGATCCGCCACGAGGTGCTGGACGACGGGTGATTCAAGGGGAGCAACGAGAGGGGAACAACCAGAACCTATTAATATTACCAGCAGATTGTGCCCACCATTGAATACATAAACGACTAGAATCCTTCCCCGCCAATCGAAGTCCCGTTGGCTGATCCCCCCGAGGAGGAGATCCCGAGTATGCGGAACGATCTTATCAATCCAGATGTGTAGGGTACTGTTTTCCATATACTGATCAGATAGAGTGTTGAGCCTGTATGTAGATTTTATCCATAGTCGCTCGCGGCCTGTCACTCAGGCATCCTCGGAAGAAAGGAGTGACTGGATGTCAAGATAAAAGGCAACGGTGACCATCATACACGCGCTTGGATCTGCGCCCGCTCCCAGATATCCTGCGCCGCTAACAATGTACTGACCACCATGCTCATCCCTACCACCATCGGACTCACGGCAATCCAGCCCAGCATCGAGCCAGGGATCAGCAAATCACATCCGTCAATGACCAGCCGCTTCACCCAAGGAGAAGATATGGTCCCAGAGATGACCTTCCGCTCCCCCCGCCCCTTGTCCGCGACGATCAGCATCCAGAGGGATCCCAGCAACGATAGTGACAGCGAGTAGAACCAGAACTTGTGTGCCTCAAAGAGCACCCAGCCACTCCAGCTGGTCAGATACACCCCCATCGCGTCCAACTATTCACCCCTTCTGTAAGCGAATGTGGATATGTATCCGGATCATCTCGTAGTTATCAGGGGAAAGCAACTGTCGATAACCCAGAAATACGAGAAATTAGGAAAGAAACAAGATCTTACAATCGTTAAATCCTCCATGATATAGTATATCCCCAAACAGCTCCATTTGCCGAATTCCAGAGTCGTCCGGACGGAGTCGCTTTGGCCAGCCTCTTGCTGGCCAGTCGTGAAGAACAAAGCGGACGTCCGCTCAAAGCACTCGAGGAATTTAAAAAATCGAAGATATCGTCGTGCTGTAGAAATAAAAATAGAATAAGGAATATAACATCAGCCAACAGTGAATGGGTGCATAACATATGTCTCTTGAGGATACGTAGGCAGAGAATCATATCGACCAGAACCTTGTTATCAATACACAAACAATGATTCTCTCTCTGGGTGCAAGTTTCATACAAATCGATATAATCAATTCGATCAATGACGGTCACATTAGATCAATCGAGTCATCTCTTTCTGCCCACTATAATGCAACCCGCAACGAGACACAAAACACAAATCCACAGTAAACAAGACATTGGCTCAACCAGAACAAGCCGACACCGTACAAAAAAGTCAGAGAAGAAATGACAATAAAACAAAGTATATGGGCAAATATATTATTAGAAAATCATTATGAAATAATAACTTATGCACTCACACAAAGCAATCTGCCCCTTAAACAATGCACACCGCTTAGCCAGCACCTGGTCCGTATCGCTTAGGATCTCTGCGCCAACCTGCGCGAGAGCCTGTGCCAGGCGGAGTGTCTTCTCCATCCCAGCACCATGGTTTGTGAAGTTACAGAATTGTTTCACAAGATTAGGGGAAGGGGATGAGGACTGTTTGACAATTGCTGTCTTTGTTGTTGCTTTCTCGTTCTCGGTCTTGGTCCGACTCTTCCTCCCACTCTCCTTATCTCGATTCTTCTCCGAGACGGCACGGGTGGATACGGCCATCAGCACAATTGTGGAGGTTCCGATGGGGAAAGTCTTCTGTGGTCTATTAGTCTATGGAGGTAATACGGCTCAGTATCAGAATAATAGCGAGAAAGGAGATCTATACGGAGTATTACATGGATCGGATGCAACCCGACCCCCGGTCCACACGATAACCACTAAACGTACTAAGTAGCTTGGAGTGACTCTAGTCCTACGTGATCCACCCACTCTGACTAAGCGCGCATCTAGATCATAATTCCACGGACCTATATGCAATTCTATTACTTTCACTTGAAGGATCGATATCGCGCATTGTACTGGACTTGGGGTTAATCAGCGTTACGATTACTTCGGGAATAATTCTCGTGACAGACAATGGTGTATGAAGTGGAGCTAGCGAATCAATGTCTTTCTTAGCGATAAGGCCTACTCTCACGGACATAGACAAGCTCGCCTCTTTATTTTCATGAGAAAATTCTTCTCTGAGTAAGAATCATGTACATAGAACGGCCCAATGTCCGTTCTTGGCCAGCCTGTCTCTCTGAAGGCAGACCGCAGCATCGATACAATTCAACTCAAAAATAAACTCCATAAAATCTAAAATGACATCTTCCGTTAGGACGATATCTACCGCCCTTTACCGCCAGAGATATCCTGCCCCAATCGGTATCCTCCAACTTTCTCCCACTCCACCTTCTGTCGGGTGATAGGCAGCTGTCGTCGAAGCGCCTTGAACGCCCCCTCAGCCATACGTGTGAACGCCCGGTTCAGCTCCTCTTGATAGTCCCGCTCAGCGGTCGCAATGCGCGAGATGACCGTTTCAGCGGAGACTGATGGGATAGAGATCGAGAGTGGCTTGGAGGTGCTGAGGGAGACGTTTCCGTCCTCATAGTAGTGAACATCAACGTGGATCTTTCCCGTCACCGTCGACGGTGACGATACAGGAAGCTGGTATATAGCACGGAAGCGTCCGTTCCTGCAATATTATCGTTAGCATTATCAACCACCAGTACAATCCGAGCAGTAGCTTCGCGAGACAGCTACGAAACCGACCAGAAGTTGTTCGGGGAGTATTTGTTGGCGACTAGTACAATGGCAACAGCGGAGTCATTTTCAATCGGGTATACACCGTATGAACAACTGGGGTAGTGCTCGCGTGCGTGTGCGCCCAGGGACTTAAGAAGGGATTTACTGTAGCCAAAGCCGTCAGTGATTGTTCGACCGCCCGGCTGGACTCAAGACTAGTCATATATTCTCACATTAGGTCTGCATTTTGAGACTCTAGGGGTGCGGATTGAGTTGCAGATGCGGTCTGTTTTCATGCACAAAATTATTAGTTCTCATGTCCTCGAATGTCAATGACAACGGCCCTCGCAAGATCCTTTCATCCGGACATACCTGTGTAACATGGTCAAATTCAAAGGACGTCGAGCTTTCAACATCGTAGTAACGGTTCCCATCCAGCTTGTTAAATTCGCTCACGATGACCTGGCTCGCAACCCAATCAGTATTCCAAACCGTTGTGGATCCATATACACACACAACGCACCTCCTGGCTTGAGCCGGGTAACTTCACTGTCGCCAACTGCCCCTCATTATATCTCTCGAATGCCGGAGCGAGGGAGGGGATCACATCTGATCCATCTGACGTGAGAGCCTTGATATCTGTCCAAATAGTGTGGTCCTTCAGCTACTGCCGCCATTCTGCGGGGATGGGCATTGTATGTGATCAGGGAGAGTTCACAGTGCGGGGAACGGTCTGAGAAGGAGGGGATGCCTTACCGGCAACGATATCGGAGAGCTTAAAGGTGCGTCAGCATATGCGCAAAAAAAAAAGGGTCTGCAACAGCACCGCGAAGCCTTCAGCTGGACCTACCTCGCCTGGCGGGGCACCCTCAATGAACGAAGATGCGATGTCGACGGTGGAGGACATGACGACTGAACAGTCGCAGTATAGTCGTCAATGGGACAGAGAGTGTGAGAAGTGATGGAATATCGAAACCTGTCCGGCAGATGTTAAAGGGAAGAAGTAACGCAGGCCCTAGCTGCGGTGAGATTCAGGATACGGTGTAGGTGTAGCAGTTGTAATGCTCCTGAGGCTCTCCGGTGTCAACAGCGGAAGCGGGAGCTCTAGCGCGACCAATGCAGGACTTGCACGTGGAGGCTTAAGATCTATATCCACGGACCATGTCGAAACAGACTACACAAGCACACATTTCTGATACGGATTCGGAATAGCAATTCGAGTTATGGCACACAACAAGTAATAATATTCGTCATTATAAAACAATGTAAACTCCCCCAACTCCAACTCCCCACCATGCTGTCATATCCAAACGAGGGAAAGAGAGAAAACAATATGTACCGTACCCCTTAGGTCGAGAAGAGCATTAGTGACCACCAGTTGAGAATAAGACTCCAAAAATGGCGACCAGAGGCTATTGAATCTAGGAGAATACGCGTCATTCGATGGTCATATTCATAAGGCCATCATTGGTTTCGTTCATCCCCTGCAGACCAACACGCTTGACGGTATTACTATGGCTGCTACTGCTGCTGCTATTCTCACTGCTTAAAGCCCCGGGCAACGGCTTTACTGCTGGACCCCAGAATATGCTCTCCTTGACCATCGGTGACTGGGGAAGAATGGGGCTGCTCTGTACGCTCATCCCGGGGGATACCGCCCTACGTTTGAACGAATTTGGATCCAGGTCATCATCTCTCCTCCGCTTGCGGGGGAGTTCAGCAAAGGGAGGCTGAGAAGCTTGGGCATTAGAGGACCTTGACAGTGGTCGTTCAAAGGGTTTTGGAAGATCCGTTGAGGTAGACCCGAAGATGGTCGATGGCGGGGTCTCCATTGCCATGTCCTCCCCAGAGACACCTGCTGCGCGGACGGGGGGTGGTGGCGGAGTGCGGTATCGCTCATCGAAAGAATTCCAGAATTCTGTGCCACCTGAATTCTTCATAGCGTGGTTGCTGAAACTGTTGCTTGGTAGCGCACCATCGGTGGAAGCTCCCGGTCCGCCGTCGTCTTCCAGGGCCAGGGCTGCAGAGTCGAGTGATGGGAAGACCGGAGAGGTCTGCGATATGGTCGGCTCGCTCTCTCGCACCTGACGGATGACCTCTGCCTCACGTTTCGCCTCACTATCAATCGGAGCGCTCTCTTCCATGAGCGCAGCGCGGATCCGTGCGAACGTCTTCGTTTTCGGCTATGTGAAACGACGTCAGCATTCTATTAATCTTCAACTTGACGAGACACACTGGAGCGGCACTTACCAGTAGATTTCCCCGTCGAGTCACTGCTCGACGGATAACACCTCGGGGTCCACTTTCAGGATTGGATACTCCAGCCGGGCTACTGCCCCGGGTGGTACGATTCTCCCCGTCATCGCTGAGATCAGAGAGGTGTAGATCGCGAGTACCAAGGCTCAGGCTCTCCCGTCGAGACTGCAGGGCACTTTTAGATACATCTCGACTGAAATAGCCCCCGCTGGACATCTCAATACTCTTAATCACGGGAGGAGAGAGCGGTCCAGGGCTGGGCTTTGAGCTGTTCCCACTAGCGCTGCTGGAACTGTGTCTGCTCTTTCTGCTGCGCAGCCGGGCGCGCTGAAAACTCAAGAGAGTCCCTGTTGCTGAAGAACCACCCATCCAATCATTTCCAGGACTCTGGATGGCACTTGGTGCGAACGGATTCATACCCCCACTGAACTTGCTGGCCTGCGGTGTTGCCATAATCATCATCTCATCCCGATCTCCATTCATGAGCTCGTCATCATCCTCGTCACTACTAGTGGTGTCCGAGTCAAGCATGTTCACACTTGAAACTGAGCTCGAGATTGTTGTCCGATCCGCGGGCCCAGAGGTCGAAAACTCACCCATGCCGCTTGACGTCGCTGTTCCACGACGTTGGGGGATTGTCATGCCGCGGCCTCCGATCGTGGGGGAGGAGTCGGGAGAAGCCTCAGCAAGGGTGGAGTGGTGGAGGTTCGTACAGGCACGGGAGAAATCCAGGCCTCTCGAACGCCTAGGTAACACCGATGCGGGTGAGCCGTAGATTTGAGATGAGTCTAGCTTTGGTGACAGTGGAGCGCGATTCACGGTCGGACCAGACCCAGGACTCGTAAATAACCTTGGAGGCAGGTGTAGGGATAGTCCATGGTGAGGGGGATGCACTTTCTGTGGTGTAGCCGGATTCGAGGAGACCGCGGTATCATCTTTGCTTATACGGGAGGTCTCCGCAGGTGCAGGTTGAGCAGAGGCAGCGTTCTGGCCAGCATCCGACAAGGAACGAGACATAGCTGAACTACGCAACGGGGGGTCAAGATGGCAGCTGCTCTCTCGGCTCTGGGAAGGCTGCGCAGCAGGATCCGATTGTTCTTTCCGCTGCCATAGTTGTTCACTCAATTTGCTCTCGAACGGCAGTGCCGACGAGTTGCGAAAGACAGCGGGTGGTGTCGAAGGGGTCGCGTCCGCCATGATGGCAGAGCTCAACGCGTCGTCAAGGTATAATTCCCCTCAATACAATAATACATGATGGCAATGGCCGATGATGGACGCGGAAAAGGCGCGGTTATCGTCCGTCGCGGCTCCGTGTTGTCTCGTCAGTGAATGATTGCTTTGGAATGAACTGGGAAGAGGCTAAGGGTTGGTCCTGATAGAGCTTTAATAAGTATAAATCCCATGTATAGAGATCTCGAGGCATTTATACTCACTATCCGATGTTCTCCCCTCCGATGAACTCATGAAATTCTCGGAGAATGATGGTGATGCAGCTTTCCTCCTCTTGTCGTTTCCCAATGGCCTTGACGTCGATCCGCCGACTTAAAACGGGCGGTTGCGCTGCCCCGCCGCGGCTCACCGCCTCATACCACGCGTCTTCGGATAGGTCGAGACACAACAGAACATTGCTCCATAATCAACCTCTTATCTCTCTGCTTGGATATTCTATCGATAAGCACGGTGGGTTTGAGTTATTGAACAGAAGCAAATATACGGATATAATTCCATGAATCTTTCCGGAGGAAGTTCTACGGTGTTCAAAGTGCTGGGTAAAATAAACTTCAATGGATGGCAGAAAGAGTGAAATATATATATCCCTCTTCGCAGGTTGTTGCATTGGAATTGCTCTGTAACCCTACAGATTATGCAATCACACGACCCCCAAAGCTGACAATTTAAAACCTAATGAGTGCCAACATTTCAAATCTGTCTGGCACTAGAGATTTTAGACAGCAGCATTGCGGTATTGGATGTATGATCGACTTAAAGGGATTGTCTGCACCATACACCACAGAGATATAGAGAGACTGGCAGTTTTATACAAGCAGTACCAAATACTTTCGGGATACTAGGGTCTATAGTGCATTGAGAGAATGTGATTACAGATACCGATTCTCTGACGTATGTACAGCAGCCCCAAATCGCCAACAATAACAGATCTCCCCTTTCAAGGACAAATAATTAAGCCAGACGCCCAAAATGAAGGGAAAAGGCCCCTTTTTCTCGGAACACCCCGGCACGATGTAAGAATTACATGAAAAGGAAAACTCGCGTAAGACAATTCCAAGGCAGGGCGGCTTAAGAAGTAGATCCACGGTATGTAAAAAAAAGGAACGAAGGTGGGTATTAACTGCGAAAATCGGGTATTGTAAGAAATCTTAAGGTATCTTGCTCGCTCGTCATAGTCGAACACAAATATCCAGGTCGTAAAAACATAGAAGTTAGATCCAGCTCTTCCATGTAACATGATCAGGGCTTTGCTGCTCCACAAGCTTCCTACAGGTTTTCCCTTATATTTCACAAGATCTCGCAAGGAAAGACGTCGTGGGAGATCGGTAATAGTGAGCGAATATTAGGCACCGGATCCTTGACGGTGAAACTGCAGAACTGCGAAATGAGAGGCTAGAGCGGCCTGCGCTGCACGATGCGAGATATCATTGAAAAGGGAATCCACTATTAGATAGCGCTGCGCCATCCATCCTAGTAGCTGTCGTAACGCGTAGGAGTGTAGTTCCGCTGCGGCGGTGGCCGGCTGCCGTTCTGGATGGACGGCGTCGGATTCGGCCTGTTGGGGTTGGAATATGACCGAGAAGTTGGCGTCAGATTACGGGGCTCGGGTGCTCGAGGAGCTACACCAGGGTTGAACGCAACATAGCCTTCGCCGCCACCTGGTGGAGCTGTTGTATTGCCATTAGTGGGAGAATATTGTCGATTGGAATAACCATCTCCATTAGAAATGCTGTTGACACTAGGACTGAATGGACGGTTAGGGGCGTTCACAGCGGGACTAAAGGGACGGTTAGGGGCGTTCACGGCGGGACTGAAGGGACGACCAGGTGGGTTCCCCATTGGAGTGAATGAGCGATTGGGTGGGATGCTCGCAGGACTGTTGACGCGATTGGGAGGCATTACTCCGGGACGACCCATGGCTGAGGGTGGCCCACGCGGAGGTCCCTGACTTGGTCCATTGAAGGGTGAGGCTCCTGGAACTGGGCGGTTTTGAGCCCCAGGTGGCCCGGATACTGGAGTGTAGGATCGAGGCATGGGAGGGATAGCCGGCAGCGTTGGGACAGAAGGGGCTGGAGAAGGTTGATAGCGGTCCAGGGGGCTATATCCCACAACTCCAGCATTCTCGACAAAAGAGTTCTCATCGAGGGTAGAACCCTGGGTCGTGGTCCTGGTCAGAGGGTATTTATTGTCTAGATCGAGATCAGGTAATGTCGGCTGCCGTAATGACCCCGGCTTCTCGTTCGCTGCCGAGGTGCCAGGGCGCGATGTGTATGGTGGGAGGGTAGTCTGAGTGGTTGTCCGGGACAGTGGCATGTTAGGCAGTTTGTCATTGTCCAGACCTGCCACGGCAGGCAGCGTCGGGAGAGGGGTTTTCACATCCCCTCCAGGTCCAATATTTGGCTGGGTCGGCTTCCTATCTTGCAAGACGACACCCTTGGCCAAGGCTTTGTTGACTTTCCGCTTCACGATGCGCTCGAGACGGGTGTTGATCTTGCGACGGCAGTAAGCCCTAAGAGAGCCATCCTCCGTTGGAATATGGTGCCACAGGAAGATGAGATAAAGAATCACCGACGAGGCTAGACTGAGAACCGAAATTACCCAGATGATCAGGGTGAAGAGCATACCTAAGAGCACCGCCGCCTGCCGCTCGTTCTTCTCTGCCAGAGTCTTGACATTGATGAAGAACTGCTCGATCGACGAAGTACCCTTGGGTGCCGCATTTTTCCCTTCCGGAATCAGATTCAGTTGCATGACCGAATACAGTGTTATCGCATTAACCACTTGACGAGGGCCTTCTGCAAAGACCACACGAAGGAACGCTGGTTCACCGTTAGTGATGCTGTTGAGATCCAACATTAAGGTCTGCCAATCGACTCACATTCAAAGGAGAAGTACGCGAACAAAGCAACGTACTCGGCGCCCTTTTTACTTTTGGTGAGTTCGGCGAAAACCAAAAATCGCTTCCAGCCACGGCCTCGCTTTCCCATTCGGATACTTTGGATGCGGACGGCCAGCGGATCCAGGTAGCTTTCTGCGACACCGCCTGTTCGCATCGCACGAACCGCTCGGATCCATCGATAGACCAGTAACACAATGGAGAGGATGATACAGACGGCGAAGATCCAGCGGGATACGGTGAACGGAATGCTTGGCTCGATTTCACCGGCCCAGTGAGAGAAGGCGATCAACTCGACGGCGGTAAACGAATCGACTGCATACACTGCGATGGAGATCACCAGAAACACGTAGACCAAGAAATACGAGAAAGGCGTCAGGCAGGAATTGGTCTTGAAATCGTCCAAATTCTATGGACTGTCAGTTGATGTTTCTCCGCGTTCGCTGCCTGTCTGGCGGAGTCCACTCACGATATAATCCCATTTCTGCTCCGGCCGAATCTGGTTCTGCTTCTCTCTGTCTCCGCAACACCCCATGTTGAAAGAACCTGGACCAGCCAGGAATGTCAAATCAGAATCTGTTCAATGATCGAATTGAGAGCCGGGGGGATGGCTCTTCCGCGTAATGTGTTCGACCTCTTCGGACCAGCCGGCGCGAAGTCGATGTTTTGAGTGAAAGACAGTCAATGATGAGAGCGTGAAAGAGTGTGCTTTGTTCGGATTTAATTTCTGATGTCGGGTTTTCAGAAGATCAACGTTGTCCTAGTCCAATCACACATCTCGGTTGCTGGGAATCCCTTTTTCTCTAGACGGTAATTTGCAACACAAGACCGTTTGGCCCTCCGTGCCTTTTCTGTCCACTGTAGCCGAACACCAGGACACCAGGACACTAAATCACCGCGTAATTCCAACGCAGCACCCTCCCTGCTCTGAATTGAGAGTGAGGTGCTCTGATATAGCTCGGGTGGTTGGCGCTCGGGAATGCCAAGAAATAGGGGGAGGAGGGTCCGCTGGGTCAGGACAATCAATTGCGGGGAGCAGACGAGAGTATGAAGATGGCTGGCGACGACAAATAATCAACCCGTCGAGGGAGTGGCACGATGCAAAGCATCCACAGAACAACAAAACGGACAGGAATGTGGACAAACCGGGCGGCAGGAGAGATACAGAGAGAGATAGAGGGAGAGGATGAAGACGACGTGAGACGCAGGAATGGATGGTGTTGATTCAGAGGCTGAAACCACCCTGGGCGGCCACCACCCCCAAAACAGCTAGTCGTCAGGAACGCTCCCTCTGCTGGTCCTGGCATTATTGAATGATTGCGAAAGGGGGGCCCGACTAGCGATCGATTAGCATCCCTCGACACGGCCAGCACGATCGATGGCATGGGACGGTTCTCCGTGCAGAACGAACGCTGGTTGGCACCCGGACGCCCTAACGATAAGCGCCCCGGCGGACCTCCAGCGGACACTCGACTTCAATAGATAGAACGACTGGTGGTCGTAGCTTCGATCCACGTAAAGTTCAACGGCGTCCACCGGTTAGACCACCGGAGAGACAGATACTTTTAGCCACTGCTCAACGGGCCAAATGATAATGGTGAATATGACCCGAAGAAGAGCACCCAACGCTCGTGCGATACTGCGTTGCCAGCTGAACGTTCCCACACACACATGCCCTGTGAAACTGTCCTGGGCGATCGGTTTCATACTTCCCATTGACCATTTTGGGCTTGCTGCTCGATTCCCAGAATAATAAATGATGAGAACCAGAGACAATAAGACTAATAATACAAATAATTATAAGGATAATAATAGTAGTAATCACCAGTGGATGCTACACTATTGTCAACTAACAAGGGACGATCCCCGTGCTCGATAGTGTGGAAAGAAAAGATTAGTACCAGTATCCCCTCGAAGTTTTCGACCAGCTCCGATTGTTTGATCTCCCTTGCATCGAGGACCAAATCCACCGAAGGCGACTGGGCTTAGATGAGATCAACCTGCCTCCAATGCCCGCGGACGATCTCCATTGCGAATGTGGCCAGCTCATCGGTCCTGGCACGAGAGAAAACGATCGCTGCGCTCGGAGCTCACGGTCGGGCCCAACGTGGAGTCAATCTAGCTAGATCAGACCCCCCGCGCACGCCCATTCTTCCAGCCAGATGATCGACGGAGAAACGATTGCGAGCGCATCACCATCTATAGACCATCTTAGGAACGAATTCTTTGTTCGTGTGATGTACCTCATCGACTCGCGACGGGAGTGACGTTCCACGGTCGTACGTCGGTCTTGTATCAGGTCGATTTCTTACCAGCGATGTTTGAAGACGTCTACGCTAAGTCTTTTCGGGAAGAACGACGCGAGCTCTAGGGCTGGGATGAGCAATCGAAAGTCTGGATGGTGACAGACTCACAAGCTGCTTGCTTCTAGCTTCAATGAACCGGCAAGGTATTATTTTCCATTTGCGTCGATAGTATGCCCTTATTTGCCATGGAACTCGAGCAATGTTGAACCCCGTTGCCAAGGCCCTCTACTTCCTCACGACCAGCCGGCTGCAATAAATAATCTCTCAGCATGTTTCAGAGGCTAGGCTAATACCTTTAGCATCGCCATCGACCGACTTGGCGTCCACGATAACTCTACCTAGTGCAATATAACTCTCGAGGAGTATGTACTCTTCTTTCTGGATACATGCGATTGCTTATAGTTATTGGCGGATTAATTGTATAGATAGACAAGAATTCTACGGGTCAGGGCGGGGCGGGCGTAATAAATACCGATCATCCAATGGACTTCCGTTCTGAAGTTTGTGCCAACTTCATCTCATCCATTGATTGCTATCAAAGAGTGCTCTCGACGTGGACCCTATTAATCTATCACAATGTGGAGAGGCGTCGTCCTATCTCCTATGGATAAGATAACAGGATCTGCCGTTTTACTAACATGAGGTTTTACCTCGCGAACCCCGTATCCAGTCTTGGTCTCATGTAGGAGGTCTATCGAAAGAAAGCGAGGTCCTGTGATAGGGAAAGAATAGCATGATAGGAGTTAATGTGATGAGCTTTCATCTTCTGCGCAGGCTGAAGGACTGATCTTGATCTGTCTTCCTTCAGTCGGGATGGCTCACCAGCATTTTCTAGATATCGAGTCCAGCAAAGCGAAGTGCAATACTGGAGACAAATTTACATATACGAGGGATTGATTTCAGGCGAGAAAAAATGTGCCTTTCATTATTCATGACGGTCATCAGCATCAAACTCGGTACTGCTACAAAACAAAGTTGACGGGCCCGTCTGCTCGACCAGCGAGTTTCGGGCCAACGCCAATACAAAAAAACACCGAGCTTCCACATCCCCAAATCCCCTCCCGGTGTTGTACAAAGAAAAACACATTCGACGGGCCCGTGATCTCGACCAGCGAGTTGGTCCTCATCGATACAAAAAAGCAAAATCAACACCGAGAACGCCAAACGCCTTTCCCAAGTTTCTGATTCCCGTATTCCTCCCCATCTTCGAGGTCTTCCATCCAGAGGATATGATCCAGGGTTCTGTCCCAACCGACCACAGCAATCTAGGCTATCGCCCAGATCCGCGCATCGGTGGGAGCAACCCTACGAGGATCACTTGCCAGCTCGTCTTGTCCGGCCTCACTTGGAGGTCCGTCGGCGACCGAGAGCCGACTCCGCATTGGAAAGAGAAATCCGCAGTTTCCGGTTCTCTTCTTGCAGCTCCTGGAGCTGCTTGTGCCAGCGGAGTTGGTCGTTGGTTCGAGCGGCCTTCTCCTCCTTCAGGTCCTTCCCCAGCTTGTCGGCCACGGCCTTCAGCCGCGCATCCGTCAGTCCTTCGCGGGACTTCTTCCGAAGCTCCTCGACTTCGTGCTCGAGGGCTTGGATCTTGAGGTCCCGGTCTTCGAGAGCAGTTTTGATGCTGCCTCGGACCAAGGACGACGACGGATTGGCTGCCTTGCGTTCGGGGATGGATTGGCTGCTCCCGAAGGAGACCCCGAAACGAGCCAGATCAAGCTGGAGGTTTTCGACCTCCTCTTTCAAGATTTGGGCCTCCTGCTGGCCCACCTGCGCATCCGAGCGCGCCTTCTCGAGTTGCCGACGGAGCTCCTCCTGCTCTGCCTGGAATGCCGCGACGGCGGATGCCTTCGCCTGGGACACGGCGTCGGCAATCACCTTTTCTTGACGAGCGCGGCATTGCTCTTCGAAGGCGCTCTGGACCGCCTGAAAACGCTCACTGAGAGCCCGTTCCTTGTCCTGTGCGGCCCCGTTGGCGCGCATGCACTCTCCGTACACTTCGTTCGCGATCCGCTTGGTCGACTCCAGCTCACCCTGGAGGTGGATGACCCGTGCCGCGGCGTCATCTCGCTCCTGCTTGACTGCCTCCAGGGTGCGGAGTTGCTCGACTACCTTATCGTACGACAACTTGAGGTTGTCGTATTGGGAAGCAGAATCGGTGATTTTGGCGGCGGCGAGTGTTTGGACTTCCCGGGAAGCCTTCTCAGCTGCATCCTGGATCTCCCGTATAGACTTCTCGGTGGCTGTCAGTCGCTCTTCCTTGGCTTGGAGAGCGCGCTTCAGCGAGTCAACCTCACTGCGGGAATTGGCCGCGCTCCCCTCGCTGTTGGCGAGCTCCTGTGTGAGTCGTGCCACTTGGTCGGTCAGGATCTGGATGGTGCTGCCTTGAAATCTCGACAGTTGCTCCTTGAGGAAGTTGATCTCTCTGCGGAGCCCCACGTCTATCTGGACGACCTCGATCCAGATCGTTTCTGCCTTGCTGGCCCTCTTGTACTCTTCGTTGTACTTTTTATTGGCGGCGGACACCCGCTCTTCTGCCTTCTTTAATTCTTGCCTCAGCTTGGCAACCAAGACCTTGAGTTCATAGTTGGCGGACCGCAGAGAAAAATACTCCGCAGCCCGTTCCGCATATGAACCCAGTCTGGCGTCGGTTGGAACGGGAATGCTTGGCTCGGCTTTCCAGTAGGGACGGAGCAAGAGGAAGAAGAAGTACATCAGGCAGAGCACGACAAGTACCAGGACAGTCATTGGCATAAGGGAGTTTTCTATGAAGCTAGCCACAGCAGTGGCGAGGTCCTGCAGGCAAGCCTGCAATTCGAGACCGGCTTCCTCCCCGAAGCAAAACGAGTTCTCCATTCGCTGTTGGCGTGTCCAGTGTGGAAGGTCGTCGTACGCGGAATATACATTCACGCAAGATGGCGACAGTTCTGCATCAGTTGACAGGATACCCTGTGTCAGCCCACAGGCGTAATACGCCGAGTACAGGGCGACTGGGTATATGCAGACGCAGACAAACCAGCCACAAAGAACACGCAAGATTGTCGGCACGTGCGATGGCGGAAAGAGAACGTCGTATAACGTATAGATGGCACGCACGTATGTTGTCTGCTCCCATCTCATCCGCAGCCGAGTAACCAGGCTTTCGAACTTGATGGAGAGCTGCGTGCCACCACGGATCGAAGCGAGTTCCGACGCAACGATCATGATGCAGTCCAAAGACAGCATCGTTGGCTCGAGCACGGCGAATTTGCCCAGCTTGGACACGATGTGGACGAGTGGCAGGAGGTATCGGGAGTACTCCCAATACCTCCAACAGAGGACCCCAAGAACCAGGAGCCCCTGAATTGTCACGTCCACATCGTCCCAGTTCACCGAGTCGATCTTCATCTTAGCGTTGACAATAAGAGGTGTGTGTGAATGTGGAAGATTTGGAAGTAAAGACGAAAACTGCAGGAAAGGTTTCGTCAGAACAGATGGGACCACTCTCGGTTCCCAGATGGTGAAGAAGCGAAAAAGTGTGAAGTCGAGTCCGGAGAGAGACAGAAGAAAAGAAAGCTCAGTCAGGGACTTCAGAAGGAGATATCGCCAGGCCTACAACGGTCTGGGGCACTCCAAGCTTCTTAAGGTAGAGGAGGCGGGAGGAAGATGCCAGAGTCGGTCAAGAGAGATGAAAAAGAGCACGGTCAAGACAGACGCGGCCGTTTCCGATTTCCAGATGGTGAAAGAAGCAGAAAAGCATGAAGTTGAGTCTGGACAGAGATCTAAGAGGGTAGAAGATAGACGAGCAGGGCAACGCCGATATTAATCCAGATCTCGAGGGGAGGAAGAGAGAAGGAGAGAAGAGGACAAGGAGGAACAGAATGGGGAGATTTGTAGGTTGTATTCACCTCACTGACGACGTGAACAGTGAATGGTTGCTGGGAGGGGGCGCGTATTCACTGTTTTCATTTTCGAGTGCAGATGGATTTCATGTTACAATGCTTTGTTGCGAGCCAGGGGGGCTGGTGGGAGGGCTCCAGGAGAGCGCGTCTGGTCAGGACTATGACTAGAGACATACTGTTAAGACGCGAGAACTATTCTACGAGATAACTGTAGGGACTGTTATTTCTAAAAACCAGGTCTAGAAGTAGGAGCTATCATATGCTTTGGTTCATTGATTTTGGATATCAGAAGTACTGTAATTTCTGGATCTACATAAAGCGGTTCTTGTCGTTGGAGTACCCAGAGGGCATATCCCTTATATAGTAAAACAAAAATGTGTTCCATCCCATGGGTAGAACATCACACCTAACGAGCACATCATTACTCATAGCAAGAGCTGTGCAATCGTCATATACGTCTTGTCGACGACCACCCTCTCCAGTAGGATGAGGATGTTCCCTATAGTTCCCTATCCCACGCAAAAATCTATCGTCTGTTGACCCCATTTAAAACTGTTCGTTACTCAGACCATTTCTCTGTGAAGTTATCACTGAGAGGTATCGCTGGCACTGTCTTAATACTCGAGCGTCTGCTTGATTGCGTCGTATATCCCTAAAGAAAGTCAGGTATTCTGCATAATAATCCGCCAAAACGGACAACTTGCTAACTTACTTGCTACATCAGGTAGAATAAACCGTTCAAAAGTCAATCCTGTATGAGTGGTCCACCCAGCGACACGCTTGACGGGAGCCTCCAGACGGAGGAATGCACCCTCCTGAATCGTGGCTGCAACCTCTGCACCGACGCCATAATTGACCATACTCTCATGGACCACGATTGCTCTTCCTGTCTTTCTCACGCTCTCGATTACCGTCTGGCGATCCCAAGGATAGATCGTTCGAAGATCTATGAGTTCTATGCTCACGCCTTTCATGGCCTTCTCTGCCGCTGCGATCGCTGCAGAACACAAGTACAGAGGCTGACCGTATGATATTATGGTTAGGTCCTTCCCTGGTTTGAGTATCTCGGCTTTACTAAGAGGAATCGTATAGGACTCGTTCGGAACATGTTCGACGGCCGCTCGATATAGGATCTTCGGCTCCATGAAAATCACGGGATCATTGCACTCAAAGATCGCTGACAGTAAAAGCCCTTTGGCTTGCGTAGGTGACCGTGGAATGACAATTCGCAGACCAGGAATATGAGCGAACAAAGATTCGGGGGACTGTGTGTGGTACCTGGATACAGAGCGTTAGCAACATTATAGTATATATTATTATCGATAGTCGAGTTTATCTAGGATTCCATACAGAGCACCATGTCCTACCGCACCACAAGGGGTCCGGATCACTAGCCCTCCGACATGCGACCCTGTTGAGCCTTCACGATATCTGAATTTCGCGGCTTCATTGACGATTTGGTCGAATGCGGGGAAGATATAGTCCGCAAACTGAACCTCCGCCACGGGTTTCAATCCTTGCGCTGCTGCTCCAATGGCAAATCCCACAATACCTTGTTCCGTCAATGGTGTATTGAAGACCCTCTCCGACCCAAACTCCGTCTGGAGATCTACCGAGCAGCGGAATACGCCGCCGAAGGCCACATCTTCGCCGAAGAGAATCACCTGGTCGGAGGCTGATAGGGCGGTTCTGAGGGCAGAGTTGATGGCTTGATACAAGTTCAGTCGCTTGGTAGTGGAATTCTGCGGTAGCTCTGGAGATATTGACAGCGATGAAGGCGCATGATGTAGAAGAGGGGTTGTCTTGTAGTCTACAGGCAGATTGAGACGCGCGGAGGGGGTGGGAGCCCCTGCGGAGTAGGGACGGCACTGCTGTATGTATATTCTGGCTGGAATCCTCCGTGACGCCGTACGGAAAAGGGCCATGGCTGAAGACAGGGGAAGCAACCGGTGAATGAACCTGAAGGACCCTGGGGAGGTGGGATATTTTATTAAAACCCTCGCGGGTTTTTTCCCCAGACAACCCCAGAATCGATGCGATCTACGAGTTGGAGACGCCGAGGATAACCGAGATGGTTGATGCCTGTCGGGGCCTGGTTAATGAGGCAGCGAGACCCAAAAACGTTGCCTCGGGCACCAAGGCACCAAGGCACTTCAGCGGGGCTTTTCAGCCACCCACGCGGCCTCAGGATGCAAAGAATTGTGAGCAGAGGTCGAGGCCCTTCCGCATCGTTTTTCCTTTGCACTTCCCACGGCGGTTCTGCCTGTGTGCTGCCTCTCTAGGCACGGTAATCTATTCATATTCGCTCTCTGACTACCAGATTATCGCCCTTAAATCACATTGGCGGATTTTCGCCTCCCTTTCCTTCCGATCCACCACTGTCATCACGTCATTGAGCACCTCCGAGCGTCCCTGTCCTACATTGTCAACATGTCCACTCAGTTCTAGGCCACCACGGATCGGGATGCGCTCTTTACACGTAAATCCGTACTTGGCCCGAAGACCGGCCATTCTAGGGCTGGCTAAGGTCCTTCTGATCGCCATCGCCCAGCTACCTATCATCACTGCTGCCCCGTTGCACGGAATCCTATTAAAGAGAGATGAACTTGGGGATCCAGATGACGACGATGACCCCGAACTATGGTTGTATCTACTGATCGCAGCAGCGCTCGTGCTGGCAGGTGGAGCATTTGCTGGTCTGACCATCGCGTTGATGGGCCAGGTGCGATGACTGCTCACGAGAAACGATACGAAGTGATGCTAATATAGGTGAACAGGATGAGATCTACCTCCAAGTTATTAAGACGTCCGGCGAAGGTGCAGAGAAGAAGAATGCGGCCAGCGTTCTGAGATTATTGCAGAAGGGAAAACATTGGGTACTGGTGACTTTGCTCCTTAGCAACGTCATCACAAACGAAACGCTCCCGATCATTCTCGACCGGTCTTTGGGCGGCGGATGGCCTGCTGTGGTGGGCAGTACAGTTCTCATTGGTACGTAGGAGATCTGCTAGATTATCTCAGTGGTTATGCTGATAGCGATGTAGTTATATTCGGTGAGATTGTTCCGCAGTCCATATGCGTTCGATATGGTCTCCCGATCGGGGCCTGGATGGCGCCCTGCGTATTGGTCTTGATGTATGTCATGTCACCTGTTGCATGGCCTGTCGCAAAACTGCTCGACTACTTACTGGGGGAGGACCACGGCACCATATACAAGAAAGCTGGCCTGAAGACTCTGGTGACCCTTCACAAGACCTTGGGGGAAGCTGGTGAACAACTCAACTCGGATGAGGTCACCATCATTAGCGCCGTCCTCGACCTCAAGGACAAGACAGTTGGAAGTATTATGACCCCCATGGAGGATGTTTTTACGATGTCAGCAGATACTATCCTGGACGAACCGACTATGGACCTGATCCTTTCCCAAGGATATTCTCGAATTCCCATATATGCTCCGGATAACCCACAGGACTTTGTGGGGATGCTGCTAGTCAAGATGCTAATTACCTACGACCCCGAGGATTGCAAGATGGTGCGTGACTTTGCGCTGGCCACACTTCCCGAGACTCGAGCGGGAACCAGTTGCCTGGACATAGTGAACTTTTTCCAGGAAGGCAAGTCACACATGGTCTTGGTGTCGGAGTATCCGGGCGAAGATCATGGAGCCCTGGGCGTGGTTACCTTGGAGGATGTGATCGAAGAGCTTATCGGAGAGTATGTTTGGACACTGGCTGAAGAACTAGCCTTTCATAGCTAACATACCTGCAGGGAGATCATCGACGAATCCGATGTCTTCATCGACGTTCATAAGGCGATCAGACGTTTGAATCCAGCACCAAAATCGCGGGTGCCTAAGGGTCGCATTGTGGAGGAACCTCCTTCGCAGCATGAAGAAAATCTGATCGATCTGGGCGATCACGATGCCAAAGCCTTACCGAAAGATGGTGAAAATGGGACCTCGGAGCCTCCTGCACGGCGCGCGAGTTACGTAGAACCACCTGCGCCACGGTTCCTTATTCGGAAACAGAACGGCGATGCGACACATGAGACTGTTGCAAAGGTTAGCACGACAGACGAGATCCGAGAGCATCTTAAGCACCTCGGTCCCTCCAACCTGGCAAGCAATCCCCGTCAGACTCGTTATCAGAGTGTCACGATTAAGCCCGGCGGTGTGTCTCCAACGCGATCAGGCTGTTCTGCACGGCGCATGTCCGACGACCTGTCAAAGGCTCCGCCCTTAGTTCAATACCACACAGATTCTGGTGCTGGCATTATCCAGTCAGCAGGCATCAGTGCAAAGGATGGTGTTCAGGCTCTGAGAGCCGGCTACGGTACTATGACTGATCATCCACGGATCTTGAATGGCACAGCCAGTCAGGTTAGCGAGGCTCAGAGTGGTTATATCAGACCCCTCCCGAAGATAAACATCCCAGAGGCGGTGGAAGAAGTTGAAGCGGATGGTTCTCAAAACAGTAGACCTGTTAGCTCTGAATCCGCTAATTCTTCCGACCATCTCCAAGCCAATGCTCAACATCACGTCCCCGCAAGAAGTGGAAGCATCACAGAGCAAGTCGTCGACGTTAACGGTGTGACGAAGGTTATCCTTGAAACCAATAGCGGAAGTTCTTCTGAGACTGAAAGACCGCATCAAAATCATGACGACCAGGACGGAAGCACTACGAAGGACCACCACAAGACCTCAGACGATTCTGACGGCGGCTCCCATGGACCTAAAGAGACGGGACAATCAGTCTCGAAGAAGCGCCGTCGAAGAAAGAAGCGAAACGCTCAGCCCAAACAACCGGGTGGCGGCGATGTGGAACAATCTCTTTTAGACCGATAACATTTTTTTAGACCGGCGAACTGAAAACATTGGCTCTTTCTGACTGGCTGATTGTACGTTAAGGCATTTTTAGCTTCTGTTTTCCTGAGGGCAACAATTGGTTGTCCGACCTTTAGGGCTATTCGCAGGGCGTCTATACTTTTTCTACCGCGATACTTCCGGTCCAACACTACATCCCCATTGTGCTTTATCATCCTTACACCCTCCATCCGCATCAGAGTCAACCGTGCGTCAATTTCGTTGTGGCTCAGATTGTGCTTTGCCAGGTAAGGAGTCCAATGGCGTTTTATTCTTCCAGAAAGTATGTACAGAATTAGATGTTACTTCCAACGTCAAAACTTTGTCGTTGTCATTTATCAAAAATCAGGTTTTATGGGCTGCCATGCCATATCTCATATTTCATGTAAAAGTCTATTTTATAGAGCAAGTACATGGCTACCTTACGCGACTGCCATCGGCAAGATTGTAAATCCACCTGAAAAAAAAGTATTGAATTTGATGGTTGATAAAAACTAGCACCCGACAACAGAATATCCAGATGCCATAGCGTTAATTTTTGACAGAGAAATAACCAAGAACGATCACCAATTCATTATATGCAGAACCTTAGAAACCCAGTAATGCAAAGGGAAACATAATCGACAGAACAATTCATCAAAACGACATTCCCATCTAGGGGCGCTCGAGTCATGAGGAAATCATTGTAGCAGAGGATCCTGTAGAAGATTGTTAGTGATACTGCTAACACCATCAAAATGTCGGATAGACTTACGCGGAAATGTTTCTGGGAATTAGCTGCCCGATTGATTTTTGCGGTATACCGCAGCTCCTCCCGCAGAGCACGGGTCCGCTGTCTGCGTTCGGCAGTCAGGGCCTCACGCTTCTGAGTCTCAGTAGCACCGATCATGCCCATACCGCCATTCGCGCGGCTGATGACTGCACGGTTGTGGTTCCGTCCTCGTTCTGTCTCCTCAGGCTCCTCAGCAGTGCCATTCTCGATGGCCAGTTGGCGAGCAGCTCGTTCCTCTGCACTGGGGTAGTGATGCAGGTTCTGGCGGTAGTATTTGGCCAGAGAACGATGGCCAACGCTTCGCCCGGATGGCAGGTGCAACTCATAGTCCGATTCGTAGATGGCGAGAGGTTGTGCCCGAGAACTCTTGGCCTGTCCCGTTTCATCATCATCCACTGATGATGCTGAACTCTCAGTCTCCCAGCCATCCTCGTCCGCATCCGACCCATTCAATTTCACTCCACCCTTGGCAGGTCCTTCGGTGCCGCTTGATTCGTCCTCATCATCCGAGTAGGTGCTTCTGAAGTCATAGAACTGGCCAATCTCGATTTGCTCCTCCTCTGTCTCAAAGGCGATCATGCAGTGTCCCTTGTCGCGCATGTGGGTTCGAATTCCAGATGCAGTGCTTCGGATCGCGTGGCAGTATAAGCATTCATTGTTCTCGGTAATCTTGCGGTGCAGATAGCGCATGAGACCCTCCGGATCAACGAGATAGTCTTTCTCGGGAACGAACATGCCGTGAGCTTTCAACATGTGGCCGGCATTTGCCATAGGGTCGGAAGATTCATCATTACAGAAAAGACAGCGGGAAACACTGAACTCTTCCTCTTCCACATCTTCTTCCTCTTCTTCGTCCTCCTCTTCGATCGTCGTTGTCTTGAGAGTATTGGTCACTGTGTCCACACCAGCATTCGTATCTAGAGCCTTCTCAGTGGAAGTGGTCCTGTTGATGGGTTCTCCTAGTGAGAAAGCGGAGCTCATGACCGATGCAGTTTCGTCGGCATCCTTGTGCTTCATCCGGGATTCACGGAGTTTATGCTTCGAGCTCTTTACATGGTTTTGATATGAGTTCTCGCTGTAGAACGTTTTCTGGCAGGCAGTGCATGTTTTCTCATAGGAGGCTCTGGCAGCGGCAGCAGAGGACGTAGCCTTGGCCGTCAACACCTTTTCTGTAAAGACTTCTTGGGAAACGGGAGGCAGTGAAGCGACACGGCGCTTCATGTTATAGAGACTAAGTGGAAAAGTCTGTTAGGTATTTCTTTTCCCCCTCCATAAACGGTAATCCACAGAATACTTACTGCCAGTCTCTGCGCATATGGTCCCGCTGGGCATCACTGCTGCGGAAAGCTACCAGGCATGTATTGCAAGTATATGGTAGGTCTGTATACGGACCATCGTCCTGGCCTAATGTCTGCGTGATCATAGTCGCCATAGCTATTGTGTAAGGCTCGTCGAGAACGAGGTGGGATGGAGGGGTGGCGGCTATCGATACCGCAAAAGTATCGAACCAAAGCGATCGCTTGTGTGCGATTGGCGGTGTGTGTGGGCGATTTCAATGTCCGCTGAGGAGATAATAAATCTAGATAGAAGCCAGAGATAGGAAAGTAGATAATCCGGGTACGAACGAGAGAAACAGGCAATCGAATTGAGGCTGATTCCGTGAAGTTGATTATCAACAATATTAATTCTTGTCATTAGGAAATCTGACTAACGACGGAGCAAAACGAGCAAACCTTGAAGTCACCTGACTTACTATGAAGCGGCGATGATGCACACGCTATCCATATCCGGGTTAGCGTTTGTCTCGGAGTTTTAATTCTGCCGGGAACATGTGCTTTACTGGACTAACCTCTATTAGTTAGCGTGAAACATCACCTTCCCAAGCTTCCCGCCCGGTGGCCTGAGGCGGTGAGGCTGACCGTGGCGGAGCCTGAAGGTAAAGCGAAGCCCCGATGATATCAGTCATCCCAGGAACAGAACACTATCCGGAGATCCCATCGAGCTTCGGGTCGGGGGGTCATCTCTTACACTGTCGAGCCCATCCAGACATGACCCACGTCGTCTCAAGATGACGAGGATGCGCGGAGGCTCAGTGAGCCCTCCAGAGAATGCGCGATCATCTCCCCACGGGGGTGACCGGTCGTCTGGTCATCGGGCCAAGCTGCCGCCAAATGCCCCAGAAGTGATTATTCAGAACACCATCCATTTGACGGATCCTGCATATGTGCTGCCATGGCATAAAGAAGAAAGACGGCGACAATTCAACCTGCTGGTTCGAAGGTGAGAGAGAGAAGTGAAATCAATCAGCGCAGACGAACGGAACAACTGACTGGTGACACACGACTAGGTATAAGAACCAGCTCCTCTATGGATGTCAGGACCCAAATTGCATGACCCCGACGTGTCTCAGTTACCGGAAGAGAGTGACAGATGGACCCTTTCGACGGTACACTGAGTTAAGCGCCCGCACGTTGGCCTGCTACCTTGCTAGCTTAGACAATGCGGAAAGTGGTCTTTGTCGGAATCCACCACGTCTGCCGTCCGATTTTCCGCCCGCAGAGAGTCCGCGTCGTTCAAAAAGGAGGACGAATCCTCGTCGGTCGACAGAAGGTCGCAGCGATCCGAGAGATGTCGGTGATGATCTGTCGCAATCACGAATGAACCACATCAATCCAGAGAACAATGACGACGGGATGAACGGGAGACCGGATGGGGAGGGAAAAGAGATGGCCATCCATCGTTCTGAAGAACAGAAGGAGCAGCAACATGCGCTGGAGGGAGATGGTTTAGGGACACACAGGCTGAAAGACCCCAAGTCTTTCACGCAGAATCTCTTCGACACCCTTTCGCTGCGCATGGTCGAATGGCTTCCCCTTCGCCGCTCTCCGAACACTGTCGATTCGGTCGACCGGATCCATTCGACCAGAGTGACGCACCAGATACGTGATGGGGACTCGGCCAAGTCAGAAACGCCCAGTGGTCGTGCTCGAGGACAGCGTGGGCCTGAGCATACCCTGTCTGATGAACAGAAACATGCCTCTACGATGGGTATGGCGAGGAATAGTCGACATCGCCCATCATCGCGATCGACGAGCGCCCAACCAACTGCAGTCGAGGTGAAGTTACCGGGACAGCCGGTCAAGCGACTCTCGTTTAATGATGTAGAACACTGGCGCCAAACATCACGGTCAAGTACAGACGAGAAGAGCCGTCGCGATTTACAGCAAAAGAAGCTGTCAGTCAATACACCTTCGAGTACAAATGCACATCTCGGCCTACCTTCTCCACCGGCGTTGAGGCATCGCCCTCAGAAGCATCGGGGAGCGAATGTGGATAGCACCAATGCTACTGTGGCGGGAAAGAAAAAAGATAATAGACGTGTCTCGTGGGACGGATCTAAGCTTCTCAAGGATTCTCCACGGCATAGCGTGAGAACGCAAGATCTCCATCTAGAGGACGAACCGGCTACAGCCCCCCTGGCAGGAGATGACCGCCAGGTGAAACCGCGAAATAGCCGTAAAAAACGTGATGCTTCCCTCTCGGTACAAACAGTCGATCACCTTTCTAGTGAGATTATTCACGGTCTGGGCCAGATGCTACTGGGCGACGATGATGAGGCCGAAAGATGGAGACTGGAAATGAGTATCATGGAATCAAGCGGAAACTTTGACGAAGTTGACTGGCAGTGTGCTACCAGCAGCCAGCGTCAAGCCTACTCATTTGTTTCACAAAGTGTTTTCTATAACTTGAGTAGTCCGAAGCAGATTCTCCGATCCTTTCAAAAAAGACAGACAGATTCATCTAAAAGCGAGATCGGGACTCTGGATGCCGGCCTGGATATGCAACAGTTGGAACCTGCATTCCGCCAGCTATTTCGCATCTGCCCTTGGAATATCGCTCTTCATAGTCTCTGGAGTGCACTGGAGAACGTCTTTGCGCCTCCAAAGGATCTGTCGACGCCCTCCAGGAGTCGGCGGCAATCGGGGGCCAGCTCTAATTCAACGAACGCCGGTGCACCACCGGTCATTCCAATTGGGTCGCTTTCCTCCTCGAGTGATGATCATATGTCGGATGCTGAAGCTGCCTATGTAGCAACTGTGGCGCTTTTCGCTTTAGTAGGCGCTCTCCCCGAACTGGATCCCCAGACCTGGAGAGATATCGTTCACATACGTGCTGCCGGGACTGTTATGCCTGACGCTGAGATTCAGAGGCTCCCTTCAGCAAGCCGCGCCTTGGTAACAGATATTACTGATAAGCTCGAACACGAGCTCGCACTCAGGCTCCTCAATCGGCTAGTGCGTGCCCTCACTGCACGGTTAGCTTTCTACGAGATCTCAAAAGCGCGTCAGACATATGGCCAGGATTCTCCTAAATTACGCAAGAACGGCACTGTGAATATTGTGCTGGATTTCCTGGGAGAACATCACAACTTGGTTACTAAGGCCAATAATAAGACGGATTCTCTTTCATCTTCGTCATCTTCTCTTAGTACTGCTTCTATCATCGTCGAATGGTTGCGAACGCTGTTCCTCAAAGAGTGGGATGGAAGGGCTGAAGTGACCAAGTCCAGCGCTGCTGGTGGTGCTGTGCAGATTCTCGCATTCATGTATAAGGAGCGCGAGAGACTTGGTCTTCTGGCTGAAGACTTTCATACAGCGTTCTTGTCTGAGCGACTGGACCCTATGGAGATGCCTGTGGAATGGCTGGGCACTCAGGCCAATAATAAGACCATGCATCTTCTCTCATACTCTTTCTTATTCCCGCCGCAGGCATTGGTGATCTATTTCCGAGCTCTCAATTATGCCACAATGTCTAAATCTTATGAGGCAGCGATGACTGCAACTCGCCATATCACTCAGACTGCGTTCGGACAAATCCCAATCTACGATGATGTTGGTTTGTTGGCGAGACTGAGAACGTCCATGTCGACGTACCTTGTTCTTGCGGTCCGACGAGACGATGTTCTCACCGATGCCCTGAACCAACTTTGGAGGCGGGAAAAACGAGAGTTGTTACGTCCCCTAAAAGTTCAGATGGGAATGGATGAGGGCGAAGAAGGGGTGGATCACGGTGGTGTGCAGCAGGAGTTCTTCAGGGTCGTCATGGCGCAGGCGCTTGACCCATCCTACGGTATGTTCACCATGGATAATCGAACGCGAATCTCATGGTTCCAACCCTGTTCGTTGGAGCCTTTATACA
Organism: Paecilomyces dactylethromorphus; assembly: GCA_029606265.1. Lineage (NCBI taxonomy): Eukaryota > Fungi > Ascomycota > Eurotiomycetes > Eurotiales > Thermoascaceae > Paecilomyces > Paecilomyces dactylethromorphus. The sequence goes on along the minus strand of JAPVCE010000032.1, from coordinate 1,006,892 downwards.
AATTCGAACTATTGGGCCTGCTTATGTCCCTCGCTGTCTATAACGGTCTAACTCTCCCTGTCAATTTTCCCGTTGCTTTGTATCGCAAACTACTTGGCTTGAAGGTAAAGCGCCTAGAGCATATCCAGGATGGCTGGCCTGAGCTTGCCAAGGGATTAGAAAAACTTTTGACCTGGGAAGATGGTGATGTTGGCGATATCTTTATGCGCACGTACGAATTCAGCTTTGATGCCTTTGGCACTGTGAAGACCGTCGATATGGAGAAGATACATCGAGATGCTCCCTGGCCTGTCTCTGATACGGAATCTAGCAGGGAAGGAGCCAGGGGCAGTCTCTCTGGTTCCCGGTCGGAAAGGAGACAGTATAATGGCAATAAGCATCGTTTCTCTACAATGTTGAAGGACGAAGATCTGGAGGCGCCCTTGCCCCGCGAATCATTCCGAACAGGGATCCTCAAAGGGGTAGGTTATGACACGCCGCTGACAAGCTCAACCCCGTCGCAACCCGAGGAGGCGTCTCTAGTGACGAATGAGAACCGACAGCAGTTCGTCAAAGACTACATTTTCTGGCTGACGGACAAGTCAATACACCCACAATATGAGGCTTTTGCTAGGGGTTTCTATACCTGTCTGGACCGTACAGCACTCTCTATCTTCACCCCGGAGGCTTTGAAGACCGTCATTGAAGGAATTCAGGAGATCAACCTCGAGCAGCTAGAGCGCCATGCGCGGTATGATGGTGGCTTTACTGCATCCCACCGAGTGATCCGGGATTTCTGGCATATTGTGAAACGTTTCTCACCGGAGAAGAAGCGTAAGCTGCTGGAATTTGTAACGGCGAGCGATCGAGTCCCGGTAAATGGCATTGCAAGCATCATGTTTGTAATCCAGAAGAACGGTGTTGGTGATGCTGTAAGTTTCCTTTTTGCAATTACTGGTCTTATTGCTGTTATTTACTATTTACTAATTCCGTCCTAGCGTCTTCCTACCAGCTTGACGTGTTTTGGCAGATTACTGCTTCCGGAGTACTCTTCGAGGAGCGTGTTGCAAGAAAAGCTGGAAAAGGCTCTCGAAAATGCTCGTGGATTTGGCGTTGCATAGAAATTATATTGTCCGGTCTCTTTTTTCATGCATATAAGTGAGGCTAGGGAACGATAATAATGGCGTCAGGGATAACATCGGGATATCTTGGGAGAGAAAAGGACAGGTGCCATTATCCTTCTCATAGCGAAGGAAATTCTTCTTGATTCCTGTAGATATCATAGCGGTTGATAGTGCTTTCGGTTTGTGCTCGAGCCTTATCACCTGCATTTTGGCATGTTGGACCTTTGTCTAGTTGTCGCTGTCTATATTTGGCATATATCTATGCATGCAGACAAGACATGTATCATACGAATCTCATTGTATCATCATTATATCATATAGTTAGTACATCATCCCCTTGGACGTTCAAGCGTGTATCTTGTTCTCTTCAATCACCTGCCAATTAATTAATAACTTGATATCTCCGGTTTTACAGTATCCTAGCATACATGTCCGATATACTCATCTTGTGGCTACATTCCGTTTCTTTGTCCCTTATATGGCATTAAGCGGTGTACCTGGATATTCGCACTCAGGGCCAGCCTTGATTTTATTCTTTGATGACTCTGGAATCTACTACGTCTTTACAACCTAGCCTCTTTGTCTAGTTAAGGCTTGTCAAATATGATCTATCTCCCTTCAATTCGAGTACCCGCGAAACGTGACCAGAATTCGCTGCTTCTTCTGTTCGTGAACCTAGGTTATAACGTATGACTAATTGCTTCCAACGGTACGTTGCAGCCATCTCGTTTGATTCTAGTAAACAAAAGTATGTTCATAAATTGCCTAGATGTATGTACATGCATACTCGACAAATGATGTCATTGCACTTGAACTGGATACAAAATAAGCAGAATGCATGCAAAGTCAAAGAAACGCGCTGCGGTGGTTTTCTTTCAAAGGAAAGAAATCCTTGAACTGCTTCAGAATCTGCCAGACACTCAAAGGAGTGCAAACATAGGGAGTGTACCAGGCTGAGCAATTAAAAAGTCAAGCAGAGAAGGCAGTTTGCCTGCTCTTTTGCAGATCTGGACCATATTACTCATAGGTAACAGTGACCGAGCTGCTTGAAACAGAGACGGAAGTTAAGACTTTTCCACTCTGTTCAATATCAATAATGGTAGCACCCGAGGGGCCAACGGTCGAACCACCGTCAGTAGCGGTAGCATCAGAGAAAGTGACAGTTCCGAAATCTGCAAAAGGAACCAGGGAGTCGTTCTCCTCGAAGTCCTCCACAATCCACTCAGCATTGTACTCGCAGAGCTCATCAGACTCGCCACTGAAGCTGTGAGTAACGGTCTGTCCGGTAGAAGTGTTTTCGACGGTAGCGGTGCCAGCGCTGTCACTGGTGGCGTCGACAGTCACAGTAATGACATCGCCCGCAGAGATGGAGATGCCGCTGAAGTCGTAGGCATAGTCCGGGTACCATTCGTACCAAGCGTCAAAGGAGACTGAGCTGCCCTGGATACAGAAATCGACACCAGTTTGGAGAATTGACGTGTCACAGGTATCGCCGTCAATACCGACCCAGGCAGAGGCGCAATACTGCTTGCTGCGGCTTCCTCCTGAGGGAATAGATGGGGTTGGCACGGTGAATGTACCGGTGACCTTGGAGTAACCGGTGCCGATCAGGACCGCACCAGCCCAGTTAGAGCTGTACTCGACCTCCTTAGTACCGTTGAGCTGAATCTGCTGGCCGTTGGTTGGGTCCAGGGGTGGATTGGTTTTACGGCCAGCAGCTGCGCGTCTCTGAGCCCGGCGAGCCTCGTTACGAGCCTGCCGTTGAGCAGTAAGAGGAGCTGCGAGAGCAGTACCTGCAAGCAGCAGACTAGCGATGGTAGCGAGCTTCATTTTGAGGAGGATTTAGGAGCTAAGCTCTTCTTCAAAGAAGGAAATATGAAGTTGGGTGATGAGAGCCTGGCAACGAATGGAGGAGATCCGCAGGAGCCTGCAGTGGAAAAAGAAAAGGCTAGGATGGAGAGCAGGAAGACCGAATTTATAGATTTCATGGCGAACAAACGCTCTACGATGATCCTCGATAACTCAGCGGGTCAATCACATCCGTCGTCATCTGCACATGAAGGTTGTCCCGTGTACAGCATCAATCTTGTGATTGCCAAGACGGAATCAGTACCTTGTACAGCAAGTAGCTTTGAGGATAACCCTGCTTATCCAGCCTATATCAGCTCGTTCAGGAATCAAGGGTAAGTTTTCGGCCGGAGTGGATGGAAAAATCGGCAAGAGAGTGAGCGTTAGATCGATGCTCGGCTGGCGTGCGGGGTCATAAATCATCGGAGAAGCTTCATAATTGGTTATTAATTCTAGACGTTGATTATTCTGGCGTCTTAAAATCAGCGAGTATTCTTGTGACAAACCTAATAAGGTACCTGTATTTCTGCAGACTATCTACCTGCATTCAGCCACAGGGGACGATGTAACGGACAAGCGAGTTAAATCCCGCTTCTAGACAACTTTAAACGGAGTTCCGAAGGTGAGTGGGGTCGAAGAAAGCTGTGGCTGAAGGCAAATCTTGATTACCGTTTGATATCAAGATGATTGACATAGCTGGATCTTGTTGCACCGACAAGGGAAGGTGGATTAGGTCTATTGTCTCCACGCTACTGAGGTTACATGCTTTATCACCGGACGCGTATTTAGCCATTCTTTGCAGAAGGAGTTTCTTGGTCTACCTTGTCAGCAAAGAGGATGTACTAAGGACTAGAACGGCTTCTGTTTGGATAGAGCTTCTAGAGTACTGTACCTGGATAGATGTACGTGCGAGAGAGAACCGGGATGATCCCACCATCTCCCTAGAGATGCATTCACAAGCCCTTTCACGCATCCAATCTTCCGGCACTAAAGCGGCTTTCAGCGTGATCATTCTTATCTAGACGGTGGATACCCTTGTCCATGATCGACATGGGTGCGTGCCGTTTTTGGCACTTAGGTATCTTTTGTGCCGATAAAAAGGTCACTGAGTAGTGGCCCTAATTTAGAGAAACACCTTGGCTGCGCTAGAGGATTGCTCACGCGCAGCTGGGGTGGAAGATAAGACCAGGATAGAGAGCAGTTGTACAAGATAAGACGGCGGTGGCAGAGAACAAGCCTGCGCGTCCCGGCGCCAGCAAAAGCCACGTCGGGCCCTCGGTAGAAAATGAGCTAAAATCAAAAGTGGCCTAGAGGGATCAGGTGAGCTGTCATGAGAGATGCTTACTGTAGATAATTATGCTGTTCACTATTCTTCAGGGCTCCTCGCAGCCCCACATCTGCCAAGAGAACAATGACGCGATATTAGTATAGAATTGTTAATGCGGGGTGTCCAAGTACCAGACGATGCCCGAATCTGTGAAAAATAAACGAAAACAAGAGAACAGAAACAGTGATTAAGTGGTATTTTGGGGTGGTATGCAGAGAATGGATGACGAGGGACACTGACTGGGACTACGAGCTAGTGAGGTTGGGTTGATATCTCGAATAACCCATATGCTCGATTTGGTACAGGATGTTGACCGGAACCCGCGTGGCGCCCGCTAGAGGACAGAGTTATGACCCTCTAATTTAGCATGTCCGATCCGCAGTAAAGTTTAAGCCCAGTGCTTATCTTCACTTGCGCTTTCTTGGCTGGACGAAGGACCCGTGCCTGATTTTCCGGCTGTACCTGGCCGATTGTGAGTGAAGCTTCACGGCAAAGGGAGATCGAATTGTATAATCCCACCTGGATAATTAGATGACCGTTTCTTGCAACAGGAATTCGTTGACATAAGAAGCACGTGGATCAGGGTTGATCCCACAGGGATGCAGGATCTCAATGCTGATCAGTAGAGTTGTTCCAGGAAGGTCTTCACGCAGATCCGGTTCATACCGTGTTGCTTATCACCTGCCAGTAATAGTTTAGCTGGCTTTGGATCTCGATTTGCACTGTCACAAAAACACAAACCTCGTTGGCTTCCCCCATCCGATTATGCATTGGGTTGCATCGATTTTTCTATGACGTTCTAGTTCAACGCGCTCATCGGAAATGCATTGCTCCTACCCTAGTCATAGATCCTAGGTTCTCATCTATTTGTTGACTAGCATCCGCGTCACGGTATACCGGATAGGCGCGGCCCTACTTAAATAACGCAGTCTGCAGCCCGTGCGACTCAGATATCCAGAAGATAGGTTCTCTATTCGATCGCAGTGCGGTTGACTGGATTAAAACCTGACTATTAGTCCACTTCCTATGGAATTTGACATATGTTGATTGTTGCTAATCGAGTGTACGCATACTCACGAAAATCATGAGGTATGTATCTATCAACGTGAACTCTAGCCGAGGTGATTCTTTATGAGACATCTGAAGGTACTGTTGAAGGTCTTGGCATCAAATCTTGTCACATAGGCTGTTTGCAATTGTATATCCTGCATAACATTGATAATAGAAATAATAGTCATGATAGACTATTACGATGATAGCCGTTAACTCTGGAGAACGAAATATAATTTATTTGAGTCTCAAGTTGTGATACAACGGTATGTAGCACAGGAGCGTACTTGTTCTTCCCTAGTAATCTTGTTAGTGGGACTGAAAGGATCCACGAGATATTAACAATATCCTATCAGATTATACAGTAGAAGCAACAGATAGAATAGGTCCGAAGAACACTAAGGTTCTGCGGGGTGGGCTGTCTTTGGAGGAGCAGAGGGAATTAGTAATGCTATGGATGTTTATGCTGGAGAGCAGATACATGGTTTCCGTCCTCTTGAAATGTCAATCAAGATTTTTTTGGGGGTAAAAAAAAAAAAAAAATTCTCCGCTGGATGCGCTCTTATTGTATGGCAGATGATGAAATATAATGATCTACACTCTACATACATTTCGCCATCTACAAGGATGAAAGAGATGGTCAAGATCGGATTCTGCGGCACACCAATATTATTGACTCTTTTTTTTCTGTAATATGACTATAACTATTTCATAAAAGTTTGGCTTTTCTGAGTGAAGATGGCCATTTGTTGAAGATAATACAAGCTCCTCTGATTCACAACTCTTCGAACACACCTAGAACAACACCCTGAACGGATCCAATCACAGGACCCAAAGTTGCCCAACATTCTCAAGACAGGACCTTACCTTTAACCTGTTTAATCTCCTTCAGGTGAATGTCCCTCCACATGAGAATTGCAAAGAGCGCGAGGGGTAGGATGGAGACGCCAGTGATTAGCATCCGGCGCTGCGCGACTCCGTAGGCCTTGATGGTGGCATCTCTGATAGGGCTACCGATGGGATACTTGAGAGCAACCTTCAATGACGCATAGATCTTCGGCGCGAGTTGCTTGCTGCCTTCTGGAAGATATTCTTTAAGTTTCTGCGGGACAGTGTTGGTCCAGATAGCGCCACAGATTGAGGAGCCAATACTCCCGCCGATCTTGGCTGATAGACCGACCATGGCAAAGGACACGGCGACGGTATCATGGCTACCGGAAGCCATTGCTGCCATTTCTTCACAGATGACCAGTGAACCGCCGGCGAATGCTTTGAAGATCTCGCACATGATAAGATACCCAATTTGGCTGGTGGGGTAACGGAAATGGATCATAAGGCCGGTTCCCAACAACAATACGGGCATTGCGGCTAGAGCAACCCATTTTATTCGGCCGACTTTACGAATGATTCTATATTAAAAAAGGTTAGTTCACGCTCACAATGACGTTGATGGATGATCAGTCTTACAGTCCAAGAGGCACAGACCAGAAGCATGCGCCGATACTATAGATGTTCATAATATATCCTGCATCCTTTATACTTGTGTTGAACACGACCTGAAGATATGACGAGAAGTAGATATCCCAAGAACTGCAAGATTGCAAATTAGCGGAGCTCTACTTTACTTCTATGGCAAACTTACTAGAAGCTTAGGTAGAGAACCAGAGAGAGAATGCAGGAGCCGAGAAGAGTCCTGTCCGCGAGCATTTTAAATGGTAGGAATGAGACAGGGGCACAGTAACGTTCCCAAAGCGCAAATGCAATAAAGCAAAACCCGCCAACAATCATCATGACGATGATATCGGCAGATCGCCATTTATGAGCCTGCGACGCTGCCAAGGTCAATGGTAGAAGGACGAGAGTAAACGCCGCCGTAATTAGAATTAGTCCCATCGCTAAAGATTATTAGTCCACCATAGTTACAAATTCCAGAGGGCGGGCCTACCATCAAACTCAATCACGTAATGCATGATCGATTGGTACCATCTGCGGCCGCTGCTCGCTCGTTTTTTGATCAAGCCCATCTTCCGTGCTTTCCTCCGATTGTACCAGAACAGGATCAGGATAGGTGCTGCCACAACTGGGGTCAATATAACAAAGGTTCCAAATCCCCACCGGACAGCATCCTCGTCGTAGAAACTCTGAGCAGCTGCTGGTCCAGCAAAGGTAGTTGCGATATAAGGGGTAGAAGCGACACCCCAGACAAAGGCTCTGTTCACGAGACCAGTTGTGTCGGAGAGGAAGACGTGCAGGACATAGTCCATGCCATTGTATCCTACCCAGTAGAGGACCTGGGGTAGTGATCAGTTGAGCATGAGTAGATCTCCATGAGTTTCAGCGAAATTCTCACCTGTGCTGCTACATAAGTCTCCACATTTTGGCATGCCGCCATAAGAATAAGGCCTTTGGATATCAGTCTACGACCAAGATAGATGTTAAAATGTGAGTCTTACCAATTGTACACAAGGTCACCATAACGGCAAATCCTTCTGGACGGCCCCAGACATCGATGATCTTGGCAATCGGCAACTTCGAGACACCTCCGATGATACTGCTGAGAACAGAGGTCGTGGAGAGCAGCGAATGACCCTCGAAGGCGGAGTAGACATAAGGAGAAAGACTGCTGGTGGTCTCCTGCTGCAGTGAATTGATGAAGAAGATCAGGAATGCACTGTTAGTGTCAGCAAATCAAGATGTCATCTGTTGTAAAAAGGGCCACCAACAAAAGATATGCCGCAATGAGTGATTTGATCGTCCATGCACTTGTCACAGCTTCAACATCGCTCACTCCTCCATGCCCAGCATCCGGGGCATCCGCTTTCACAGGCTCAGATTCCAAGGCATCTTTGGCTTCTTCTGGACCTTTCGTCACATCATTGACAGCTGTCTCGATGACATGCTCTACCTGGGGTGTTTCAGAGGCATTAGATGGATGTTTGTGAAATAGATCGAGCATTTCATGCCACGAGCCAGCAAAGATGCGACCCATGACGGGCAACTTCATCGACTCAGGGGGGGAATTCTGTGAGAAAGGAAGAGCAATGGACTACCATAAAGCCATTTTTGAGCGATCTCGGTTCTCTAGCACCCCCTTTGTATGAGCTGTGGCGAATTCCATACCACAGAGAGTCTGCTAAGTCCACTGGTCAGAAGAATTTTCCATTGCTAGCTAGGGCACCGATCCCTGCTATCCCATCGCTTACTGCGCTAGTTGGGTCAAACTCTACCCAGAGTCCACGATTCTAGGAGATAGAGATCCAAAGATAGGTCCGAGCGCCAGGAAGCCATCGGAAGCCCTTAATCAGATTAGATGGGAAAAATCTGATGCTGGAGATTTGACAGAGCGGCATTATCCGACGAGATCATCAGTACGCGTAAAGAACTGGGTTATCCCCGTTAACAGCCTAGGCTACGTTGAGCAGTGACTAGACTCCTTTATCTCGTTGGAGAAATGCTATTCGTGGGATCCAGTGTAACGTTGTTTAACCACGTACCCATGACCCGGCTCTACTCGTTCTCGTACCACGTTCTAGGAAAAAAGTAAAGTCGCCGAGTCCTTAGCCGATGTCTTGGTGAACCTTGGCGAAGCTTGGCATACGGAATCAACAGTGCCCAGAAGGATCGGTGACTATATGTTATGGAGCCAAGATGTCTGAATAGAGTAAGGAGCGGCATTGTATCGTCCGTCGGTTAGTCCCGTGGAGAGAACTGGTGGACTAAACAGTCCATTTTGGACGCGGTAGAAATTCGGCGGCGCAAATTAAAGTTCGGCGTGTGGGGATATGAACCATATCTATCTAATCTGATCCGCTTAGGCTATCCAAGTAGTAAAGGACTCTGCTAATATTTCAGCTTCGCATCTAACAAAGACGGGCTCTGGCCGGTCTTCCCTAACGACAGGATTCAAAGCTCCTGTAATTTCCTAGCCCCGCTCTGCGCCGTGGATTCTATAATTTTTTTTCTTCTTTCCTCATCTTTGGGGTTTAGGCCCCCCGCATCGTAGGATCGAGATGGAACAGGACGGCAGGTTATGAGCGATGTCGGGCTCACCCGGAGGCCGGAGATGGAGCTGCTCGGTCCATGCGGATAGGAAAAGGCATATAAACGTTGGAGATAGGATTTAATCGACCCCTTGTTTGATTTTTTTCTTGCGTGTCGTCCTGAGTGACCCCCTCCTTTCTCAAGTGATTAGCTTCTTCCGCTGTCTGTGCGGCCAGGATCATAATGGCTGGTCACCTGTCCCTTCTTTCGCTTGCGGCTCTTGCGATTGGACTCTGCGCGAGTCATGGCAAGGCAGGCTCTGTGCCACCTTGGCAGTACCAGACGTTCGAAACTGGTTCATACAAACCTCCCAACATGACAATAGAGAAGCATGGCCGAACCGAACCTGGATATCTCTTCTTCGACCAGACATGGCCAGGGACGGCTGACTATGCGCCATTGATCATGACTGATGATAACGAACTGATCTGGCAAGGACCCATGCCGGCCGAGTTCGCCATCACTTTTGGCATTCGGCCGCAGATATTCGAAGGAGAGCTTGTTCTTGTCTATTGGAGAGGAACAGGATATAACGATCCATTGGGTTTTGGCTATGGGGTGATCTACCTTCTCAACCAGTCCTACGAGGAGATATACCGAGTAACCCTGGAGGATAGCTCCTTCGCGGTTGTGGAGAACATGACCATTCCATCATGGATTGACATCCACGAGAACAAACTGACAGATCGTGGAACGGTCCTTGTTACAGCAGTCAACATGACCTAGTACGATCTTCGGCCTGTGGGAGGCGAAGAAAATGGCTGGATCGCGGACTCTCTCTTCTATGAGATCGATGTCAAGACGAATAAGCCGGTGTACCGTTGGAGTGCACTAGAACACGTGGACCAAATTCCTCTCAACGGCTCACGTCTGCCTATAGATGGACTTGGTAACAACAAGACCTTCTCATGGGGTGCGTTCCATATCAACTCTGTGGATCTCTTTGACGATGGAGCGTATCTCATTTCGTCGCGGTACTACTGCTCGATCTATCGTATTAATAAGAACGGCACCGTTGACTGGACTCTGAACGTGAGTCTGTCCTGCATTTCCCCTGACTTCGTGAACCTTTAAACTGATAAATGGCTTAGGGAAGAAATGGTGGCAACTTCAAGCTTGGTCCTGGAGTGGATTTCTGCTACCAGCATGATGCCCGAATCCGACAGTCCTCAGAAGATGCGCTTACCCTCAGCCTATTCAATAACGCCAACGACCCTGTTGAGAACGGAACAGATCCTTCCACAGGCCTTCTTCTCCACGTTGATCTCAAATCACGCGAGGTTACTCTCGAGCGAAAGTTGCTAGACCCCAATGACGTGATCTACAGTGAATCTCAAGGAAATTATCAGGTTCTTCCCGAAGGACATGTCCTCCTCGGACATGGCCAGATTCCGAAGTTCAAGGAATACGACGCCAATGGATCCTGCGTGATGACAGTTCGGTTTGGCGAGGATAATGAGGTCTCCAGCTACCGAGGCTTCCGCCTACCCTGGGTTGGGAGGCCAAAGACGCTGCCCAGCGTGTCCGCTTGCTCTACCGGTAACAGCACGCAAGTGTATATGAGCTGGAATGGAGCAACGGAGGTTACGGGATGGAATGTCTATGGGGGAAACAATGCTTCCCATCTCCCCCTTGTGAGCTCTGTCCCCAAGAAGGGCTTTGAGACCAAGGCCATCATTGGTGCTGCTGCATACGTGCAAGTGGAGGCCCAAGAAGGTGTTCTGCAGAGTCGACTGTCCTCTGTCGTTCCTGTCAATGCTACCTGCTGAACCCATTTCAGCGGTTGTGCAGTCTTATTATAGATGGATCGTCCATCCAAGACTTTATCTTCCATGTGGCCGGATCGATCGGCTGGCGGCTCCACCACCCTTTTGCGATCCGAGCATCTGTATATAGCCGTTAATAATATTTAATTTTCCCGGTTCATTCACTTCCACTGTTACCTCCATATAATTCCCAGATCTGGTATGTTCTCATCGACAATGAATCGAGGAGTCTCGTCTAAGTTGCCGTGACAGATTGTGGCTTGCTCGGAAGAGTTGCCGGTGAGCGATGACGTCGAGGGCGGACCTTTTTTGGTATCAGAAAAGGAAAGAAACCTGGAAAAGTCGTCCACCAGCCAAAGAGGGGCTCAGGGGCACTGGAGAAGAAACGGACGAAACGTGGCGGTGGCAGCGAAAAAAAGTTTCCGCGGGGTGTTTGTGCTGGAATGATTGGATGGGCGATGACTCGGGAGGCGATCGATGGTTTGAGTCAAGGCGTGACGGTGATCCTGGTCCATCCCTGTCCAGCTGTGAACCTCGTTTCTTTGTGACTCCGGTAGAGATTAAATCGAGAAGGAGACCGCAGTGATATTCAGGAGATTCGGTCTGGCAATAGATTCGACATTTCTTTTTCTTCTCTTGGCGTTGGACCCGTTGCGTTCATTTATAGCCCCGCGAGATACCCCGCGTTTCGCCGCTCCCTTAACTGGAACGCGTTCAAGACAAGCAAACGAGAAAATAGACCAGAATGGCGCCTGTCGTTCATTGTGTCCGTCATGCACAGGTATGCGACCTTCTTATTTTTCGTACGAATCCCATAGATTTCCTCAATCTGACCCAATCCAATGTGTCCAGGGTTTCCACAACCTCTGCACCGAAAACCATGCCATTCCAGACCCTCTTCTGACGGAGTTGGGCGAAGAACAATGCCGCAAGTTGCGCGATAGCTTCCCTTCCCACTCGCAGATCGATCTGGTGACTGCGTCGCCGCTGCGTCGAACGGTCTACACTGCCCTGCTGAGTTTCGAGCCGGTGTTCAAGGAGAGGAAGGATCTGAAAGTGATCGCGATCCCCGACGCCCAGGAGACCAGTGATGTGCCCTGCGATACAGGCAGTCACCCAGAAGTTCTGAAGAAGGAATTTGAGGAGAAGAACCTGCCGGTGGATCTGTCGTTAGTGAATGAGGGCTGGAACAGCAAGGTTCGTCGGGTCTCGTCAGTGTGCGGATATGGCAGTTACAGCGCAGTATGGGCTGATTGATGGTGGCTATACAGCAAGACAAGTGGGCACCTGAAACAAAGGCGATTAAGGACCGTGCTCGTGAGGCAAGACGGTGGCTGAAAGCCCGACCCGAGAAGGAGATCGTCCTCGTCACCCACGGCGGATTCCTGCACTACTTCACCGAGGATTGGGAGGACAGCAGCGTCTACCAGGGTATGAACTATTCCTATCCATGCCAGCATTGGCAGTCACCTGCATCATTCGGGAATCCAATTTAGATTGCCTGAACTTGAGCGGGCTCCCGCTTTTGCATCAACATGTTCTCGCATATGTAATATAACGAAACTAACGACCGTCTTACCAGGCACCGGTTGGGCTAACACAGAATACCGCACCTATCGCTTCACCGAGACGCTTGACACCGAGGACCTGGAGGGATACGCCGTGGATGGAGATAATGCAACCATCGCTGAGACGCTTGAATCCCGCCAACGCCGCGGCAAGGAAGGCCCTGTCCCATCGCGCGAGCAGCAAAAGACATTCTACAAGTTGGGTATTCAGGGATGGGATGACCAGGGCCTGCAGCTCAGCGTGGCTGAGAGAGAATCGACCCAGGTCCCTGCTGGCAAGGAAGTAAATGGAGCAAGAGTCTGAGCTGGGCGCTCTTTGCCCTTCTCCAGTCCCTTTCGTGCAACTACCTCGACTCTTTTCTTCTTCATCTTCATCTTCATTTTCTTCTCTCCCCCTCCCTTAATAGATGCCAGTGTGCGATCTGTTTTAGAATATTGGTTTTTAGAAGAGCATTAGAAATCTCGTTTATAGATACTCCACATAGAGACAAGGTCAGCCTCCTACACATAAAGAACGATATTTAGATTTATATGGCCCTAGGGATTCTCATAGCAAGTAATAATTTAACTTAATGATTGAACGATGATAAGATAGTTCCATTCTGAGAATAGTGAGACGTATTAGTCACTGAGACAGGGATAGCAAACACTACCACCAATCAAATCAATAAAGGACTCAAGGTATATCGAACGGCGGATTATCTTAAAAGGAAGGAAGGAAAGAAAGAAAGCCTGCCATACCGCCGCAAACAAAAACATTCCGGATGATATTACCAGGCAAGACATTAGCAATTACGAGCTATTCTGTTGCTCCGCCAACACCTTCTGCCCCATTGTATTTAAATCCTTATTGAACAGGGTATCTTTCTCAATCCCATTAACAGCCTGATCTAGAAGGGTAGCTGCAACCTCTCTCAGACCAATTAGGGGAACATCAATGGTGCTGCGGGTCATTGCTGAGAGAATCCACATTGGCATGATCAAATTACCGGGAGTAACTACCAATCCAGGTTTAGCCACAGCAACATCGACTGCACCTTTGTGCTCTTTGCCGTAGTTGAGGACAAATGATTCGATTGATCCCTGTTAAGTAGGAATTTAGATATCTTTATAAATTGCCGATCGTTGAGATACGATAAAGAGAAAGAGCCAAAAAAAAAAAGGGAGAAATTACCCGCATCAACATGTAGTCACCCAACAGCAAAGGCTTTTTCGTCTGGTCACGCTCGCACGTAGAACCGCTGGTGTAGATAAAGCGGAACGGTTTGTCCGCAGAAGGGTCCCTTGGCAGCTGCGTGATGGTCTCGAGGCCTTTGACTGCGTAATCATAACAGGTTTTGCGTACCTCATCCCACGGTCTGGTCTTCGATTTGGTCGGCGTTATGGCTATGACCCTGTACTTGATGTCAGTATTAAAAATAAATGAAATCGTTGGTTGATCAAGTCTCTATATCAATCTAATGCATCTAACGGGTTGAGTGGCAAGGGATAACTATAGAGAACTTAAAAGAGGTTATATACCAGATGCATGCATCAGCACCAGACAGTTCTTTCTTGACACTCTCTGAGTAATCCTCGAAATTGTCACATACGACAGATTTCAGTTTGGATGAATCAGCACCTGGCCCAGCATTCTGCGGTACGGGAGTTGTTCGCCGTGCCAGGGCAAGAATGGAGGTGACCCGAGGATGGGAGAGAGCTTGTCGGACGATCTCCGTACCGATGTAGCCAGTGGCACCAGCAACGATGAGCTTCATATTTTCAGATTCAGTAGATGAAATGAGCAACTCTGATCAACTCTGATTCATCTGGATTGTGGAAGATAACCCTCAATCTGGGGGGCCTTATGGGGCCTTATCCTTCTCTCCGCATACCCCATGCTTATGTAATGAGCAGATGGGCCTGAAAGCCAGAATACAAGACAATCAAGGCTGCACAAGTATCTAATACTAGGTTAGAAGTAATTTGTCTGTTCTATATACACCTTCAATTATTGGGCTTATAAGCTTGATATTTATCATGTACGAGAGCCCATGGGCATCGAACGGACACACATGCAAATGCCAGCAAAAGAAATGAAAAGAAAACTTAGAGCATGATCTGAATTACCTGGCCACCATAGACCGTCCCATTAATAGTCGTGCCGCCTGTTGAGACAAAGATGGACTTTCCATCCAGCGACAGTGCTGCCGAGATGGGCTGTTTGATGAGACTGCTACTGTCAGTCCCACCAGCAAAGATCGTTTGTGTTCCATCGGGTGTGATTTTGACAACGGCATAAGAATGCAATGCTACGTAGGCATTTCCGTAGTAGTCAAAAGCAAAGTCATCATAGGCCTGTGTCGCGCTCACACTGAGCCGTGCAATAATCTCAATGTCACCCGATCTATTCCCATCTCTGTCAATCTTCACACGCGCGAAGAACCCCAGTCCGGAATTTGTGAAGTATAGATAATCGTTGAAGATCTTGAGCCCGTTGGCTCCGACTGCAACAACAGTGTCATTTCCATAACCAAGAAGGGGATCCTCAAAGGCGACATCCACCTCTCGTGTCACCGTGTTGACGCGGAAAATTCGCCCGCCAATTGAATCAGGACTGAGAACTATATATGGTTTGAAAGGCAGAGATGCCATGCCGTTGAGCACCTCTGTGCCTGGAACGCTGATGTTCTCGAGCACTACTCCCGAGTCACTGTTCTCAGGTATTTGAACCACAAACACCCGCATCGTATTATTATTGAAGGAAAATTTGGCATGTACTCCGCAGCTGACAGCAAAGGTGTTTAACCCTATTGTCGCCATACCCGTCAAGCCTGTGCACCCCGTCAGGTTGGCCACGGCTTTGGGCGACGGTTTCGCAGAGGCGGGGTCAAGGGTAAGCAGCACATCAGAGCTGAGTGTACTGAGTAGAAGGTGGCCATTTGGGCGGAGATGAATATTTTCAATAAAAGTGTTATCAGGAAATTCGAATATTTGCTGAGTAGGCGCTTCGCCAGCCTGGCCTTTCCGCGGTAGAGCGAGAGAGAGAAGACTGAGAAAGCATACTGCAAGCCGGTACATTCTTCTTGTGTGGATTTAATGGACTATAGAAATTATCGACAAAAGGGGAAGAGGAGGAGAGCAAACAGAATCTTCAGAGTAAATGTACTCTAACGCGCCAGCAAGGAAAGAGGCTTTATTCATCTGATAACTCGTAGTTTTAATCTTCTGTAAGAACAATTCTTATGTTCGGAGTTCAAGAATCAAATTCTGAAGGGTGCACGTCTATCTCACCCAGGTGGGACGCCTGATTGTATATGCAGAGCAAATAAGGTTCGTGCTATATTTAGGAGAAAATTGGAGCACTTAGTGACTATAGTGTCGATTTTATAATTTACTCTTTTATCTAAATTGTAAAGCGAGCGTGGTATAACTTCGCAATGAGATATATGCAGAATAGAGAGGTGGCGGACTCAATCTAAAGGAAAATGAATAGCAAAAGGAAACATAAGAGAGTGGGGCCGCATTTCTTATGCAGAATTACTACTTTCTTTTCTTTTTTTCCTTTCTTTCATAGAAAGAGTCGAGAGCGACAAAAAAAATGATACTAAGATATAAGTTATCTTAAAAGACCCCTGAATATCTAACTGCTTGAAATCAGTGCATGGTCGCTTTGTTGCTAATTAGGAAACTGAGGCCAAAGACCACAGTCCTCATTGGAATCAACTATAGACCCTTAATCCAACGAAATCTGCTGCATAACTCTGGAACCCATTCTCTCCGCCCTCATTTCCAATTACTACTTCATTTGACCCTTCCTTCCAGCCAGAAGTCAACACGCCCAGAGTCGCTGTATCCCACCATCCAAGACCAGGTCCGTACAATTCACTATGTCGGCCACTCAGTGGTACTTCAAGCCGCACTGGATCCTCTCCATTCACGCGAATTGTGATGTTCCGCGAATTCGAACCCCATCCCCAGGAGGATTCGAATGCGATGTCATTATTAATATAGTCGATTTCCACATACTTACGCCCATCTCCAGTCAACGTAGCAGGGATTAGAGCGGTAACCGTGCTGTTTTGATCCAAGTAGCCGATTTTTTCCCCAACAGGTTGGCAAAAACCCTCACCACAGGTCTCAATGCTTGCGGAACCAGACAGGCTAAAGTTTGTAGCTCCAGCATAGTAAGTCGAGTTCGGAGATTGCACTTGGATATAATCGATGTCCGGAACTGAGAGGATAGTGATTGTATTGTTAGAACCTGAAGAGAGCGTCACGAAAACAGAGATCTGCGTGGTAGATGCAGGAACAATCTCGGGTGTGCCATTGACAGTGACGTTGGAAGGAGTTGAAAGGCTATTTGTGAAGTGAATGGTGACATTATGTCGTGCACTGCTGGTATTAGCGTAGATAGGGGTGAAGATGTGCGTATGTCTACTTGGTTAGTACCTGACTTTTAAGTAGGGCAGAGAGAAAATCTTACCCGCTGGATGAGGCAAAAATGTTACTCGGATACAATCCAGCTGGAGAAGTATTGCTCAATTCAATCAACATTGTGCCATGGCCTGCAACAGTTGCCGTGTATGAAGTCCGTATCGCTGTTGTGGTTGACCCTTCCCATATATTCCTCAATTTGCCTGCATACTGCAGGCCAATATCTGGCAGACTGAGCGTCAAATCCCTCTTCTCATTGCTCCAATTAATGAGGGCTGCTATTGTCCGGTCCCCGGACAAGAGTCCACTCCACACCTCGTAGCCATCATCAGACCAGCGTCTCTGCAGGCTCGCACTCGTCCCCAGAGCATCTTGATTAAAGCTGATCACATCTTCCTGCTTGAGGACTGACAAGGACTCATTCCTGATTGAGGTCAGATCTGCCCCGATGATCAATGGAGATTTCAGTATAGCCCATAGTGAAAAATGCGTCTGTTCCTCAGGGACGGTGAACACGTCAGTTCCGACCTCTAGCATATCCAGGTCCGGCCATTGGCCAGAGCTGGTAAAATTAGTTTGGGGAACAGCCTGGTTGAGAATTCGGAAGATAGTGCGCCATTGTGGGATAATGTCGTTACCAATACGCCAGGAATTGCCAATAGCCGGAGCCCAGAGAGCAGGGAAATCAATACCCCATTCGCAAATCTGGAAGAGGATGGACCGATCCAGTGCTTGCAGATAGCGTGACATGTTCGCATAGCGTGATTCTGGTGAGATGCTAGGAGAATAGTTCACATTTGGATATCCGGTAGCGGCATCAGAGTAGCAGTTGTCATCTTGTACTCGTTAGCCGACTGTATTTTCATTGACTACATTGGATGAGGAGTTCCTCTAGCCGGAGTTTTACATTTCAGTGAATCCACTTCCCACTCCTCGAATGTCTTTGCGTCGACATTTTCGTGATCTATTCAGTGTTAAATTTCTGCATAGTTAAAGAGGGGGAATGGGAGTCATACATAAACTCCCAGCCTGATCCGGTGGACTACCACATAATTTGATCCCTGAATCTTCATAAACGCCAAACAGTAGCCCTAAATCATGAAGATAGCGACCGAGAGCTGGGAATCCACTAGGAAATAGAGTCTCGTTCCACGTTAGTGTGCCATTAGGCAGTCTGTCTGCAACGCTCCAACCACAATCAGTAGTGACATAGCGGTATCCAAGATCCGCTAGGCCCAAATTAACCAGGGCCTGGGCGTTGGAGTGCACAATTGATTCACTTGGGTGGCAACCATAGGCGTTATACGTATTCCATCTGGTTTCGTTTAGTTTCATCACAACGAGACATAGGAGATCCTGGGGAAATCTCGTACCCCATTTGTGGAGTGAGGGCGACGCCATCCTGCAGACGGGAATGGAGGGATGTTGCACTCCCATACGGGCAAAGAAACAAGGAAGCCAGTAAAAGCAACATCTTCGGGTCGAGAGTCAACTGCCAACTAGATACAAATTCCGTCCAACCAGGACAACTTTTATACTCCTTCTGCCTTCTGAGCGGGGAAGAGCGTCAGTTATTCCGGAATCATCAGTGACGGAGAATATTCTTTCATGGACGGGCATATTCAACATTTATTTCTCCGGCTAAACTGCATCCTTCAATAAGACCAATCTAGTTCCAGCCTAGAAACTACTCTTCCTTGTTGTCTGTCCTGACTTATTTCTTGGAATTTTCCGCCAGAAATGTTTGTTTGCGCTCATCACTTCATCCTGAAGGCCCGGTGGGGTGAGGGTTGGCTTCCCCGCAAAGTAAAAGACCGACGGGGTGTCCAGGCATTGCCGCGCCCGCTTCCTGAGGGGGATCGATAAAGAAAGCCAAAATTTTCAGGTAACATTGGGGTTGAAGGGAGCTCGCAGAATAACTCATCGATCAATATCGCAACACATACCATGGAAGATAGTATTTGA
The DNA here is from genome assembly GCA_029606265.1 of Paecilomyces dactylethromorphus. Taxonomy (NCBI): domain Eukaryota; kingdom Fungi; phylum Ascomycota; class Eurotiomycetes; order Eurotiales; family Thermoascaceae; genus Paecilomyces; species Paecilomyces dactylethromorphus. The sequence goes on along the minus strand of JAPVCE010000032.1, from coordinate 987,808 downwards.
GCCTCAACTTAGCAAAAAAGGTAAACAAAGAATCAAGGATAATAAAAATCCAAATATATAATGATGGGAAAAGTCAGAATCAGGCACCGAGTATCGTTCGGTTAGATTATTAATAAAGAACCAAATAATATTCATAATTATATCATTAAAATTAACCTTCCATTGTATAATTATTGCGGCATTGGTTTTGTCCGCCGTGCCAAGGCGAGGATAGAGGGGATCCTAGAATGGGAGAGAGTGTGTCAGATAAGCTCGATACCGACGAGACCGGTAGAACCAGGAGTAATGAGTTTCATATTTCTCGATTGAATAAAGGGGGGAAATAAGTGATCAAGTGTAATGGCGAAAAAAGCTTGGCTTTCGCGGCCTCGTCATCAAAATACCCCACTGTTCAGACTAAACTATTCTAGATCGTGAGAACACGGATACGACAAGCTAAACTTATCACGGTCAAGATCGTTTTGACAGGGCATGAATTATATAGAGTCAAAAGTGATGACGAGGCAATCGGAGAAGCTTGATTGTCAAGCCACATAACATTGCGAAAACGAGTCCGGACAGTTTCTAAATTTGTGAATTCTGGGCTTTATCAAACGGTTGCAGCCATGGTGTTTTATACCGGAATTCAATTTCTTACGGTAAATCTCACACTTCTCTCTCCTACTTAACCACAGAGTCATTCGTTTTATTTCAAGTCCCTTTATTTTTATCGAATTATTCCAAGAAGCCTCTCTGTATTCATTTTATGAGCCTTTGCTGGCCTTCACTCTGATAGAGGATCCTTAAGTTTATTGCTATCCCTTTTCACCAACACAATGAATCAAGCTGGGGGCTATGGTGCGAATACATGCCATGCTTATGTTGAAGGCGTTAGCACCTCATATGGCTATGTACCCTCATTTGCAGCCGCTACCACCTTCGTTTCACTCTTCGGTCTCTCGATGTTCCTACACTTGGTGCAGATGATATATCATCGTGCATGGTGGTGCTCAGTTTTCTCAATTGGGTGCCTCAGTATGTACATTTACCCAGGACAATTGCCGTGGGTACTAATGATGTGATAGTCGAAATTCTTGGATGGGCGGCGCGAATTTGGTCGTCAAAATGTCCATATGCACAGACTCCCTATCTCATGCAAATTACCACCTTGATTATCGGTAAGTAATTTTTTTTTGAATGTGTACTTCTCACCATGGAACTCACACGTTACTAGCACCCACTTTCTTTACGGCCGGCATTTACGTTCTTCTTGGAAGACTCATTGCAATATTTGGACCTAGTTCTTCCGTACTGTCACCGAAGCTATACATTTGGATATTCTGCGCCTGCGACATCATTGCTTTGGTTGTTCAGGGCGCTGGCGGCGGGATGGCCTCATCTGGAGGGGGTGGATCATCAGGGTCAGGAAACTCGAGCCACAACAGTCAGAGTACCGGCACCCATGTCATGGTCGTCGGCATCATTTTCCAACTCGCGTCAATCACAATTTTCGTGAGGTTTGCCGCAGACTTTGCCTGGCGCATTTTGAAGCAGGGACAAATACCAGGTCGAAAGAGTGCCTTGTTGCAATTAGGCTTCGCTACGGCCTTCTCACTTCTCCTTATCTATATTCGAAGTGTTTACCGAACCATCGAGTTGTTGCACGGTTGGACCAGCTCTACAATGAGGGATGAAAAGTTGCTGATCGGACTTGATGGCTCGATGATGGTTCCTGCGGTGATGATATTCAATTTACTTCACCCTGGTCGTCTTTTGCCGAAAATACAGACTCAATTTGATTACACTCAGACCGGAGAAACAGGGGTCACTGAGTGCGAGTCTGAGACTTACGGACTTGCGAAAAGTGACCGTGATTTCTTGTTACGACGTATCTGAACTTAGAAAGTTTCACATCCTTACTGGATCCGATATCATGGCTGGATTTACGGACATAGTCCTATTAGATAGACATCTTCTAGATCGCAATGGTTGTTTAGGCGGAATTTTGAATTCGTACCATTCTCTTCACAGCTTTATATATTGAAGCTACTTTATTCATTATTATCTTAAGATTTCTGGACCTCTTCCATTGGCCATTGAATCCAACTATGGTCACTCTCATCAAGACATTGGTGAATTCCACGCATAACATGTGCGGCCCATCCTTGCAAAAACCAAAGGCTATGGATATGATTCATGAGCACCAAGAAATGCGCAAGGATTATTAGAGGGACCGCCACTTTTCGCTGTAATGCGTCTAGGAAATCGTTCCCAAGCTGAGAAACCCACGTGAAAATGATAAAGGTAAAGCGTGTTCCTTCATTAGCCTGTTCGCTGGCTTGAGCATAGTTATCCTCGTGGAATACCGCGCTAAAGGCCCAATTTAGGTTTTCAATTGCAGCATGATAAGAGTCGAGTATAGTTTTGGAAGTTGCTCTCATCTCTGCGAGCTCGTGCAGATAGGCTAAGCGGATCACATGTGTAGGCGGTGCTTGTTGGGTCTGAGCCTTGTTAGACCATGCTCCTCCAGTCTCGTCGCACCTCATTTGCGATCGCTGTGGGTTGCTTATAGAAGTGAGCAGGTTGACTCCCTGGATAAGAGAGAGCCATTCTGCTGGCTGAGTGTCTCCGAAAAATAAATAATCGCCTTCCGTGGGTCCCTTCGCCATACTGATAAAACACAAAAGGATAGATCCCACCCAAGCGGCTTTAGTATTTTCCGATGTTAGCTGAGATAGGGCAGTCGATAGCGATCTCAACCCCAGAGAATAGTGGCAATTGAATCGCGCGATACACTGTTTTGATAGGCATGATTCAACACGCGACTTGTGTAGCCCTGCCAACGCCAATGTCAAATGCAGAATAAAAGGGAACTTGAAGCACAAATGGGGAACCTCCGATTTCCAAAACTGAAGGCTCCCCTCGTCCTCCACAAATGTGAAGCAAGTCACAGTTAGAAAATGGTATTGCAGTTCAAAGTCTGCAAAGCAGAATGGCAACGGATCTGAGAATGCCGGCTGGACTTCTGATTGTGGTGCCTGGTGTGATGAGGGTGTCAAGACAGTTTGATACTCTGATTCAACAAACTGGTACTCGATTTTACTTGGTGCATCGCTGTTGTGTTGTGGCTTTGGTTTGGAATCTGATTCTGTGTCGGCTTCACTGCTGGGAGGTGCAAGGTAATCACATGGAACTGAATGGTTGCTACAGTTGGTGCATTGCGGTTTTTTTTCGTCACACTAAACTATTAGCTTGTCTTATTCGGATCAAATTTTCCGTCCAGCATTAGAATTTGTGCTCACCTTGATATGTCGCTGTTTGCAATTATTGCACCCTAAACGTGATTTGCGGTGGGATTTCCGTGAGGCGACACTGTTGCGTTCAGATATTTCTGACTCAGACATGGGACTAAGTTCTTGATACACAGGACGATGATCAAAGTGGACAAACCAGACTGCTCTATTTTTTTGTCCTTTAGTTTAGTCCCACGATCCCAGGCAGCAGCCTAGAAACTGCTAGCCTGAAACTGGACGCGTGGACGCGGTCTTTTAGGGTTGATGGACAGATGACGAATGCGGGGAAAATATTGCGAAGTACGCCTACCAACTTAGGAGCCCCAGATTAATAGATATTTCATCAGCAAATATTGTCGCATTGAATATTATTCATGGAACTAGAGGGAACTCAAATAAATGCAGCATTGAGCTTTCATTTGTAATAAGATCTGGTCATGCTACACTCCTTCACTCAGGACCCCGCCGAATGCCTCGCCTACGGCCGATCAAGACAACTCCTCCTTGAAACTGTCGTAACCAAACCATCTTATATATAGACCGTACTCTGGAAGATGGCAAAATGGGAGTTCTCTTAGCGCAAATCGCAATACTTTATCCTTTGCGACCAGCATGGATGTCCTTGCGTTTGAGCATCTTCCGCTTTTCCAGAGCAGAGCTCCCAGTAGCATTTACAATTTTCTGAAGCATATTGTCAAGGTCCGAGGTAGTGATCGCATCCTGCTGTCTACTCCAACCGAGGGAGGTTGGAAGTCGCTCATTTTCTATTAGAGAACAATAGTAAGCGCTGTGCATCTGGATGTAGGAAAGAAGTGACTATAAGACTCACCGAAGAGATACTCCACCCAGGTCCTGTTCACAGTTCCAGATGTTTTGTTGCCAAGGACAATAATATATGCTGCTGACTCGCCGTAGCCAAATTCCAATCCGATCTCCGAAAGAGAAAAGGTTGGGTTTGTGGACTTCGACGTATTCACACGAGCAGCACGAGCAAGTGCAGCCATATGTACATCAATCACAGGACTTGTCCAGTAGGACCGTGTCTGGTCGAAAATGGTTTGATTGAAAGTGTGGTCATCACCAAAGTAGTAGTCACCCCGACTGAAAAAAAAAAGAGATCAGAACTCCTAACCAATATATAGAAATCCACCAATTGAGGATATATAGAGAAAAGGAAGGAGAGATAATGACGAAATAGATCTGCTCAAACTAACCTCAAACTAGCATCGTGCTCCAGTATGTTATGACGACTAAGGTCGTTCAGGGAGAATGTTGTGGAATTTGAAATTGGGCTTGTGGTCAAGGCCTCCTGGAATAAGAATTGGGCGAGATCCTTATCGATATTGAGAGCGGATCCCAATGCCTGAATAGTATCATTCTCGCTGATGTTCTTGCCGCTGTGTGGTAGATATCCGTGGTTTGCCAATGTATTCAGCATAGGGCAAGGAGCTCGCACTGTTTGATATTCAGGATCTGTGTCTACTCATTGTTAAGGGCAATTTCTTACCATCATTTGCTCCAGCAGCCTGCCAATAGACTGCAGGATGGCCTTGCGGTAAAGAATAGGCAGATGCCTCCGAGATTATGGCCGCAGCCAACAGAAGAATTGCTTTCATCATGATTGATTGATGTTAGTCGAGATCTTGGATTCCAGAAGCATACTGTCGGGCCTTTAAATAGACAGGCAGGTACTGCAGGAAGATACATTGCAAATCAAGCGTTTCGTAGTGGACCGAAAATGAATACATCTTTGTGCAGATCATCCCACATCAGTACAAATGGATATTGTAATATGAGATTAGGCTAAACCATTTTCAGATTCCAAGAACACGGATACGATTAACCCTGTCATTAGCCTTGAAACATTTGCAGAAAGGCCGATCAGGAGGTTTAAATGTTCCCTACAGTAATTCACATCGCGGATCTTTATGCGATTTAGGCCAGTTGCTGCATCCAATAATACTGCGTCTAATTGTCAACGCAAGGAAATGCAGGGATACACCCAGAACTCGGAATATCCCAGCACAACGCGTGGATTCTAACGGTACTGTCAGTGGATGATAAGTCTCGAAGCTGGGTTCAACTCGACTCCTTGCCAATCTTAGCTATCGAACGCGTTATTGATAACTGAGAGTTGTCGCAAGCAGTTACACATCATAACGTTTTAGCAATTTAGCATCTGCACACATGAGTGGATAATTTCCTATTTCAAATAGATTAAGGTTTATATATAAATCGTGCTAGCAAAATGTTTGTTTATTTGTCTAATCTTCCTCTATAAGATACTTAACTAAAAGATATATTTGGTGGACGCTTCCATTATGTAACGAAACTACGCATGGATTTGGAGCGGAATGTTAACTAGTTTTCAGCCACACGGCTCGTTATTTATCGCTTCCAGCTCTATTCCCAACGGCCGATTACAATTCTATTTTCTGTATAAAAGAGGGAAAGCCAAGAAGTGCTAGCAACGGCTCATCCTTGCGAATATGAAACAATAGAACTGTCTAGATTACTAAGGGGGAAAACAGTACTGGCCAATTTAAGTGTCAAGCATAAATAAGGTTTCTAGCTGAATGCTAAAGTTCTCCAGATGGGGAACATTCACAGGTTGTGCGTACAAATCTGCGTAACGTCAACACTAGTGTTCGTCGTGCCTGCCTTTAACACCAGTGACTATTTTGCGAGCTGTAAAGTCCAAATGCATTCTACCAGATCATCAGATAGTCTGCTCAATGAACTTCTTGAAGCTCGGCCGATTTTTCTTGCCTTGGTGGTTGCCACTAACTTATTTCTCTGGTCTGGTGGCGTAGCTTCCAGAGCATGAGGGGAAAGAGTAGTTTAAAACAAAGGGGGGTTCGAACAAGCTCGGTAACACGCATCTTCAAAATCTTCTAGCTTGTCCGAAGTTTCACTAAATCTAATCAAGGGTAGTTTTGGACTCCGCGCTATAAACAGGCATTACGATCCTGGTATCAATTGCGGTAGTTGAATATCTTCGACGAGGGATGATTCATCGGCGATGGTGGGCACGATACCCACTATAGCAGGTGGAATGGTAAGCGGAGTGAACAGCAGGCTCTCTTTTTTTTTAAAAAAAAAAAAATTATAGTTTTGGTAGCTGTTCATGTCAAATCTCCCGGGCGTTTTAGTTGCAAATTTTTTCTTTAACGTTTTGAGTAACTCTTAACGAGCTTCCTTTACTCCTTAATTTTGTACATTGTCTAAGGTTGCGTTATCAGCTCCTATTGTTGTTTATGCCTTCACTGTAGAGAAACTAATTAGAAATAAAACTAAGCTCGTTAGGCTATTGTTCTATCTTTATTTTCCTGGAAAAAGACGATTGATGCTTCGAGACTAATATAATCTTTACTTTCTAACTTGGTCATCATAATTACTTCGACACTAAAGATTTTAACGAGATATTCACTTACTGTATTTAAGCTACCATTCTTCTTCGCTATTATTATCCGTGATGTCATTCGAAAGACCATTTATATAGCTCATAAGTTCTTGTTCTATATACCAAGTTAATCTACAATGGGGAGTGCTGATACAGTTGTAAAGAGATTTCATTATATCTTATTTTATCTTAGGAAATCATAGCTACTCATGGCTTATCCTCATTAATACAGGCAACGAGTTTGGTTCACCTTGCCTTTCGGGTCTGACCAGGGAAGCTAGGTACCTTAACTGAAACTAAAATAGAGAGAAATAATAAGGGGTCTTTTCCTAGGAGTTATAATAATCGCCGGAAGATATATTGGAAGAAGATAGCGAAATACATTATTACCGTTGCATTTAATGAAAAATTCGGATGACTCATAATAAGGCTACACTTAGACAACAATATTCTGGCATTAATTGGCTCTTTCTACTTAACCCTGTCTTTCTGACACTCATCATATGTATTCGGTGCATCGATTACGAACCGGCCTGACTTGCCATCAAGCTAGGAATGAACCAACTAAATGCTAGATACCCCGCTTTGAACCACGTATAGAATCTCCTTTCCCTCTTCTTCTTTCCTCTCTTTGCAATAAAAAGTGACACTTCGTTAGACTCAATGTAGAAATGCATGATGCCGATAATTTAATATTTGCTCAAGGCCCAGGTGCGGGGGGAGGGAAAGGAGATAGCGGGCTTCTCAATACATCCATGCAATGATCTCAGTGGAAAGGATAGGGTTTTAGAGGCGATGAGTTTATGTGGCAACAATGCAATCGAGGCCAAATGGCACTGTGACAGTGGTGTAACTGAAAGACGCTTTACAGAGTTAATAAATACACCAAATAAGAAAAATAAGTATTGGTTGCCTGCTTTTAAATGCAGTTTAACTGTCCCATTGAAATCTACCTTTATGCGTTAATCTGCCGACATATTCTATCGGAAGCAAATCCAAGTGGCAGCATATTTGCTGCATAGGTACCCAAGGGAAGCGAGCGTTGAGTGTCAAGATTGGGTGTTTTCAGTATGGTTCTAGGAGCAGGTGATCTGTCAAAATGCATCCTATGGGCATTGAATCATATGCTTCAGACTGGAGATGATCCTTGTTAGCACAATTCCTAAAACTCCAATACTTATAGCGATAGGCAATTTGTCTAAGCATTGATCGCAACTGGTGGCCTTCACGTAAGCTTATAGGTAGGAGCTAGACGCGTTCAATACGATATCTATTTGTCTTCCCCCTTTGATCCTCTCACTTAATTCCTTATCCTCCTTCGTCCGGCAGCTTCAAGAATAATAATACAATGGAAGTCCGGCTTTAACAGTATTTTCATAAGCATTACTTATCTCCTTATTTACGGCCTACAAGGTGGCATTCTACACCTAATTCTAATTGTTGCCATAGTTGTGTTAGTATTTTCCACTATTCTGAACTACTTTCGTACCTGATCCAACATGCCGCCTCGAAAGTCGAAGTCGAAGTCGAAGTCGGATCAGAGATGGTCTATGTATCCATCGCACCACGACAATGTGTCACGCTTGCTGAAAGAAAACAACCTCCATTTCGGATTTTACAAGGAAGACGACGCCGAAGATTGTACCAAAGATTGGGACACAAATATCATGGGTCGATTCATATGCCGCAACGATGAATGTGACTGTAATGGATGGTCAAGCAAGAAAGTTGCCATCACTATACGAATGTACCCTGGAGAAAAATACAATGCAAGAGTATATCATCAGCGCTGCAAGGACTGCAACACTCTCAGCCGACCGGTTCTGGATAAGTCCTATGCAGAAAGAGTCGCATACCGTATTAAAAAGTGGAGGGGAATACAGATGGAAACACCTCCTTATACAGGCAGAAGTAACGGTCCACATAATAGTGCTTTATGTGAGGGGTGCAGAGCTGGCCATTGCAGCGAGCGGTATTGATTCTATTAAATGCAACAGTGAGTTTTACAGGTCACATCTCATCGTGGATGTAACTAATCGATATTGTGAGACTAAGCTATTTCCACATACCAATGAGGCAGTCAGACCTTTACCAATCAAAATACTTAGTATAAACTGTGACTTAAGAGTATACTTTGAGGGACCAGTTGTCAACCATGATAGTGAGGTCTAGAGTGTCTATCTCCTTTCCATCCCTACAAACATCAAAGAAACGCAGTCGCTCACCCTTGTTTGTGCTTTCAATATTATTTATGTTTCGGATACAATGCTCGTATTGCCATGGTTATTTACAGGCTACTCCTTATTTTTCTTTTATTCGACAAGTAGGAGTTTAGACTCAATAACACAGTTATCATTTCTCTGAAACGTGAACTTCATCTCCAAATACGTAACTCGTCTAAGCGTTCCTTTCTGGGTAAGCATTGTACAAACCGTCAAATACGTTAATGTTAGAAAACAGAATCTCTCCGACACCATTATGGAAGAACGAAATGTTTGTTGAGTTGGCGTACCATGTCCTATGTCGCGAATAGGTTAGCTTAACCTCAGCTAATTGATAAAACAGATACTTACCGAACCCAAGTACTCAAAACAAATCGTGAATTAGCATAGACCTCAATGACAGAATTGTCAACCACAACAGTCAGGTCTAAAGTCTCTACCTCCTCATTTCTGCCACTCCAAATATCAAACAAGCGCAGGCGTCCTGCCTCGGTTGTGGTTTCAATTCCTTGTGTGGTTTTGGCTGCAGCACTCGTGTTGCTGCGGTCAATAATGATAGATTCATTGGAAAATTGGTAGTAGACCAACGTTCTCTCAAGTGCTGATGATAGAATCTCGAAACCGGTCTGGACTGATGAGTTTCGTGCAGAATTCGGGAAAGATATTTGAGCTTCGAGGATAAAGAATTTCGACCTTGGTGAGCGTTCGAAGGGTACAGCACCCGCAGCACTCAGCCTGCGCCCGGACTCGGACCAAGAAGGTCCAGAAATCATTGCCTGATAGGTCTCTCTTGAAATTTTGATGCCCAATGTCACCAGTTCAGCACAATCTGTCCGAAAATATGAGTGTCCTAGGATCTGAGTATTATTGCGTGCGAATATAGTATGTGGGCACTTATGATGTCTCTGCACACGCCAGGATCCTGTCTCTTCAACAAGCTTGTTATACACAACATTAGAGATCTTGCGCCGGCTTAGCTCTCGTGGCAGTAGCAGTGTACTCATCCAGCTTTGCTGCGCGCTAGGAAATCCTTGCACCGAACCAAAATGGTCTCCGCTTAGCCAGACAAAGACGATGAAGCGGTCCGGTGCACCGCTTCGTAATGATGGCTGGGATGTTGCTGGTACAACCTTCCCTGCCGCAGCATATGATGATCCTCCCCAGTCGAGAACACCAGCCATGGTTGGTGTAAAGCTGATGCTCCCATTATTTGAGATATATCCTTCTGCCCATAGCATGCCATGCATAGAGCTAACTTGGGATTGAATGGGAATATATGACCCCTCCACACTGAGGGTAATAAAAATCTCACCATCGATACTGTATCCTTGTTCGTCAAGACCAAATACATTTCCTGTTTCAAAGTTGAATCCCCAGACTTTTGCCCAGTCGCCATTGCCCCATGTTGAGTTCATGGGTTCGTGCCACCATCGCCCAAGATACTCCCAATCTTCCAGATTCCGGTTCTTTTGTCGATAAAGAAGTATATGGGGTCCGACATTATGAACGCCTCCTGAAATAGTAACATACCAGCTCCTTGGGGTGCTTCCAAGAGCATTATCCAGCTTTCGACTTTGAAAGACATATGGGTCACGGAAAGCTGTGACATTGAGGCCTTGTGGGGGTTCTGAGATGACAGGTGGTATGTTGACCTTTGTAAAATTATGTCCACCGTCGTAGGTGACAGCTAACGACTGTGTCTCGCTTCCCCTTTTATATGGAAGAGTCCAATGGATAGGCAGTGATGTGACTGATGTATAGAGTAGTGTAGGTTTGTTATCAATACCAATAGGTATGACGGAACCATCAAACACTGCCAGTGGATCATTTGCTCCTCCAGGAATGATCGTATTGTTGCCGTTCGGGTTCACATCACTATACGTGACCAGATCATTGGTGTAAACACTCGCGATACCGCTTCCGTTGTGAAGAAAGCTAACATGAAATGTACCCGTGGCAGAGTCAACGTAATGGGCGCATGGGTCACCAATCTGTCCGTTCGGGGGCAGAACATGTATCTTGGGTCTCCATGTTTCAAATAGTGAATTCCCTGGGAGAGTATTGAGATCTGGCGGTGCTGAGTCATAATCAACTGCTGCAGCACTTGCTGCCAGACCAGCAACGAAAATCCAAAGATGATTCATGGAGCTATATGTATTGATAGTATCACTGTTCAAAGACTGTAGCATCCAGTAGCGAACATGAGTCTTTTATAACAATCGTGCGACACGTCAATTCTAAGGAAATGTAGAGAAAGGATAGGCAGGCATTCCAATCTAAATGTATAGGAGAAGCGATTTACTAAGTAGATCACATTCTAAAAGTTGTTCATAGGATCTGGAGACTAAGTAAGTCTTCAAATCATGCCGAATGGAGTAATTTCGGGTGTTTCTAATAACTCAAGTTAGAAACGCCAAGTACTATAGATTATTTGTAAATTTGGACTTTTGGGTTCCGGATATGATCAAAAACTGGAAGAATCTCAGTAGATAAGCAAAGAAGAATGGGATACGCTTATGCAGAATTAGGAAGTTTCATCACGCTATAGGACTAGGAATAGCTCTGCCGTTTCTTTATCACTTAGTCCATTTTGGGATCACTGTCTCAGGGTATCACCTAGAGAATCCGAATTGATCACGAATGGTCACCCATTTGAAAAATATTATATTTCTGTTCAATTGGTTGAGAGTCAATGCATTTACTCCCATGCAATCGAGCTTGTTTATGCAGGTATGACTTTCACATACAATCCTTGGGTTAGATACATGTTAATGTCAGAATCGGGAAGACACTCGTGTCTACTGCGCGAACCCCTGAACATCAACAACAAATTCGAAATTAGCGCCGACGATCACTTAGTGTCTTCCTATGTTCCCCTCGCACAACTTCCCGTTTCCCTCAATCTATCATAGAACCATTATTCGAACCAAGACTGTCTCCTGCATTAGTTATGCATATGCAAGCATTCTCTAAAAACTGTATAATTTACATTACGGCATCGAGTTCAACGCGTTCAATGCGTCTATAAATCGTCCTATCAATAGTTAGGAGAGGGGTATTAGAAGTTTATCATGTCCCGATTTTCGAGCCTCCTCTCCCAGAAAAATATAGATCGGTCCTCGATAATTTGGGCAGCAGTGCCTAATGGTTAATGGCTATACAGGCCAATGCAGCAGAGCGCTCATCACTACATATAGATCTCAAAAATCCTCAGCCGCTCAGCCTCTTGAAAAAAAAAAATTACCAGAGAAGCTGTAAAGTTCAGTAAAAGAAAATACTCCTCGGCGAGCGATATACGAATGACGTATTACGTAGAGTTAAATCGCGCCATCGAACAATCGAACGGGAACATTCTCGTAGGAACAGCACGATGAGAAGATATCCTATCAGCTGAAGTCCGCTATCAAGATAGAGATATCTGTATTTTCAACCTTTTCCCCCTCCCTCTATCAGCTCTGCCTTTGCCTGTGCGGAGCCCGGGCCTCTTCTCTCTCCCTGCCCCAAGAGTGAACCCCTTGCATAGCAAAAAAGCCCACATAACTCGTGCCTATTTATCTCAACACATCATTCCTGTCCTACCCTTGACTTAAGTCTTATTCCGGCCGCAGATCCTGTTTTCACTACAGCCCGACTGGGTAACTGAGATAAACTCATGTATTCTAGAAAAGGCTGGTCCGCCCTACAAGACGCGACGAAAGATTCTTCCTGAAACAACCTTCAGAGGTTATTAATCTGAAGAATGCAACACACAGTTCGTTAATTAGTTGGCTGGATCTCAGATTGCATTATTCTTGATCTTATTATGTTAGCATCATCCGTTAGACTAATCGCAGGTGTCGTCTGTCGAGAGATTCGCTCGGATTTGAAACCATAAACTTTTTCTACACAGAGATTCCCAGAAAGGTCAAAAAAGAAACAATAGGGGGGAAAAAAAGAAAAGAAAAGTGCATTTCATACATATGCTATGATTTCGATATTGTAGAAATCCAAAATGCACTGTCAAGGCAAGAACCGAGAAGGGCAATATCTCCATCATGCATGCCTCATCTTCGTTCGATACAGTTTGCAAGGTTCCAATTAAGTTATTTCCAGCACAGTTCACCAATATCTATGATTGGATAATTACCGACGAAGTTCTGACAGCAATCTTCAGAGCTGAGATCTTCCTAAAAGATCCCAATAATTTTACTTGACTCTAGATGCTCGAAACGCTGATGAGACGCGTTTCCCTCTATCATGGACAAAGACACCTCGTAGCCCTCTCTTAGAATAACATGTCTGCCCGGCTATGGATCATAGTCACAGCCTTGGGTTTTGGCATACCTGTGGGCGTTCACCACTGAAGTGGGTACACAGACGTTAGTAAGGGCTCTCTGTCGGATGCAAATTGCAGTTCTCGGAAATAGATTAATTAGGCATGGCATAAGTGTTTGGGCCATGATCGCTGGATGGTCCCAACCTAACAGTGGAACGGACCGTATCAGACCAGGCCCATTAAGGCCCATTAAGTACCGAGCTTCTCCGAACACGATCAACATTGATAGCATGGACTTCATCCGTATCCAACTTCTAGCAGGTTCGTCCGCAGAAATGTGATCTGTTAGAACTTACGCGTCGGGTGGTAAGCTTATAGTCCTCAGATCTCTAGGCAGCGCAATTCTTTCGCCAAGTATCCCAAGGAGCAGGATTCAACAGCCTGGGTTCATGCACGGAGAACTCTTTCGGGTAGGCTTATTCTCGAGTCCGCAGGGCGATCGGCGGGGCGTTCCTGAGATGGCTCGAGTAAGCATCGCGAGGAAACCAATCGACGGTTCCGAATTGCTTCAGATTCTGCCCTGAGACGAGCCGACCGCGCCAGGCCTTCGGGGACTGTTCTTCACAGCCTCAATGCTCGCAGTGACGCGTGTTGATAGCGGGGCCAAGGATTCCTAGATAGGGTAAATCGTGATTCTTGAACATAGCCACTTGGATCACATAACCAAGAGATGATAGTAATATACTGAAAGCAGAATATAATCGAAGCATCTATTGACTTCAATCTGAAGGCTGATGGTAGAGAGATGGAACGCGTGCACTAAGAAGATAGCGGTTTCAGGAACGACGAGCAGCTGATTCGGTTAGAGCGCTTTTACTTTAACGGGGTCGCTATTTTTGGCAGGACATCATCCATCACTCGCAGACTCCACCATCCGCTGCTACGCCACACTCGACTCGGGAAAGCGGGCAAGCTGTCACGGGGTTCGTATTCTTATCCGGCTTTATCAAATCCCCATTCTCCCTCATAGTCTCATATGATCTCCAGTCAACGAAGGGAGCTTGCTGAGGTTCAACAGGACTCTCACGAATTTCGACTGACAGAAACTACGACCACCTTCAATTTTTCCCGGGCACTTTCTATCACTATTGTATCTATTTCGTGAATCTCGTCCATCTATCCTTGGCTGGCGATATGCTGGACGAGAACCTTCCAAGTACGTGATTCGAGTACCTCCAGTGATGATTTTAGTTTCTAACATCCTCTAGCATTCTATCTCAAGTCCCGTGGCAGCCAGCAAAAGCACAATACAACCATATACCTGTGTCAACACGGCGACGAACCCTCCCCCGCATACACTCTGCGTCACCTCGACCCGACCCTCCCTGAATCCAAGAATCGCTATGCAGCCGCATTATACGATCCATACGTCCAGGATGTGCTGTATGGGGAGGTGTTACTAGTTCCAGAGTGGACGCAATTGTCTTTGTCCCAGGAAGCAATTCGACAGAATGGCGGTGTTCCACCTGCACCAGAACCGATTCTACCGACCCAATTCACCGTCCAACTTTACAATCCCGACCAGCAGATAACCATCCGATACAAGCACAAAACCTGGAATACTCCTGCGTCGTGGGAGTTTGAGATGCCACAGCAGACATTTCGACAGCCCTCAAATTCCACTCTCGACCGCACGCAGAGTGATCCCGCTGCATCTGAAATAACACCCAAGTTGAAGTTCAGTTGGCGCAAAGATAGCAAACTGTCGAAGGACCTGGCTTTGTTCCTTTCTGGCAAGACTACGAATCATGATGGCACGAAGACAAAGAATAGGGAGCCGGACATTACCATCTCTATCTTCAAGAGTCTCAAAGAAATCACACTCTACGAGCCAAATCTCTACCGTGTTGAGATGGAGGATTTCAAAGGCCTGGAAGTCGTCTTGATGCTGGGTGCGGTGGTCATCCGTGATGTCTTCTTCAACCAGCTGAAAGTTGCATTCAACGTCTCAGACCCACCGAACGCAGTGGCTGCTGCAATGAAAAGAAGGAACACGCCTCCTCTCTTTGCTAGCAAGCCCACTGCGGATGTCAAACCTGCCAATGGCCAGACTCAAGTGCCTCGAATCGCCATACCGCAAAATAACAGCCCACGACCGCCGCGCATGGACCCGCGTCGTCAATGGGAGATTGAAGCCGAGAATGCACGCTTGCGCCAGCAGCAGGAGGCGGAGGAACAGGCGCGGAAGAAACGGGCAGAAGAAGAAGAGCGGAGAACCAAGAAGCTGTTAGAAGCAGAAGAGAAAGCGAAACGGAAGAAGCAGGCCGAGATCGACAAGGAAACGGAACGACTGAAGAAGATCTATGGCCGAGAGGAAGAGCAATATCACCAGCAACAGCAAGTTCAACGGCCTTCGCTACCACCGCGTACCGGCGACCAGCACGCACCGCAACATCCCCATGCAGCCCAGGGATATTATCCCTGCCTGTCGCAGGCTCCCGGTCCATACTTGCAGATTCCCAGCGGCCATGGAAGGACGCAGTCTTCAGTGTCATTCGCGCTGCCTCATCCACAATCTCCAGTTACATCACCCATTCAGAGACCGCAACATCTGAGAGAGAAAAGGAGCAGTTTCTTCGGACTGAGAAAGAAGTCTGATGAGAGCAGACTCAGTAAAAAGAAAAGTGCGGTGTTCTAGCCCCATTTATTATGCTAATGATACCCTTCATGTCTTCAGTTATTGGAAAGACAATAATTTTTTCGCCTCGTTTGGGATCAGGGCGTTTTTGGGATTTCTTACATCAGGATATCACGGCGTTTGGTCATGACTCGGATTATTTGATTTTTACGTATGTATGTACGCATGACATGCGCTTCTTGTCTAGAGAGCTATGCTGCAGCGTAATCAAGTGGCACAGGTGCCAACAGAATGAAAAAGAAATTACGAATAACGCCGACTTCCTACCATAGTCCCCACATTTCTGCACTCAATATCAAGGGAGTACTGTAAGGACACATCTACTGCAGTGGTCTTGCGGTCACACCTTCTGTCGTGATAATCACTGGTTCGATCGCTCCTTTCTCACTAAAAAACATCCGGTCGATGCAGACCACGCGATGATCTCGAGCTGTGTCATTAAGATACCGGCGATGATAGGCAATATAGTAGTCATTTCCCGCCTGGAAGACACTGTGGCTTCCAGTCCCGGTTCCGACAGAGTCGTTACCAGAGAGAATCTTCGTCGCGGTTGTTGAGAAGGGTCCCTTGGGCGAGGCTCCTGTTACGTAGCTCACGCCGTATGAATTGTCACCCCAACTAGCGTGAGGTTAGCACTCCAGTTTCCCTACAATTTTCCAATTGACAACAGGTCTTTTCCAAAGAACCGCGGGAACGGAAAATGAAATGGTAACTCACCCGCCAACACTATACATGTAGTAATAAATTCCATTCTTCTTCACCATGAACGGCGCCTCCACATAACCCGGCGGGGTAATCTCCTTGAACTCTCCCTTGGTGGTGACCATATCATCCTCCAACTCCACCACGACCCCATGACTCCAGCCTCCATAATACAAATAATTCCTCCCATCGTCATCGATGAAGATGTTCGGATCAATCGGCTCTGCTCCGAACTTCACATCTGGAATCAATGCCTTTCCCAGAACATCCACAAAGGGACCACCCGGACCGTTCTCCGACTTCGCGACTCCAATCCCCGCCCCATCTCCAGCCGAGAAGTACATGTAATACGCACCATTCTTATACGCGACCGTGGGCGCCCATGCTGCGCGATCCGTCGACCACGGGATATCCGCAAAGTCGAGAATACGCGGATGCTTCGTCCAGGAGGTCAAGTCAGGCGAGGAAAAAGCATCGAAATATGTCTGGTTTTCATACGCAGCTGATACACTCGGGTAGATCCAGTATTGGCTCTCAAAGATGCGCGCTTCCGGATCCGCGTACCAGCCGGGGAACACAGGGTTTCCAGCACGGCGTATCCGGAAGAGGTCATCTTGTTCCTCGGGTCGTCCGAACCGTCGGATAGGATAGTTGGGTCCGCCGCCCATGGTGAAAGCTGCAGCGAGTGTTGAGATAATTAATAGCAACAGCAACGAATGTCCTAAGACTGTCCCTAAAGGAAGGTATTTTTGAATCCTCGTCATTGGGCGAAATTGCGGGGATAACCGCCTCCACCGTTTCAAGGTTGATCCTGAATGGTTGAAACAAACTACATCCAAGAGAATGTAGTGATGAGAAACACCAATTTCTCACTCAAGACCTTCCAACCTCTGCGCAGGAGATAACCACCTTATCAAGCAAGATGAGAAACAGCGTCCATGAAAGATAGGGTCGTACCAAGACTAAATACTACCTCTGTCCCTCGCATCCCTTGGAATGCAGAATATGCGGGCGCAGATAGTCGATCTTGGCCTGGACCCGTCTCCATCACACATGATCACAGCCTGTTAATATGTAACGTGGGGCAGCAGTCCGGGGCCATTATGAAAAATAGATTGTCAGTTCAAAAGTATCGCAGACCAATAAATTGGTGATATATAGGGTGTGCGTGCATTAGAGTCCTTGGCGGTCTACTTTCTTGGCTATTGTCTCTTTTTTCGTCTCTTCCTGTAAGCATCGGAGATCATATATAAATGAATAAAAGAGGCGAATAGCCTTTGATATACTTGTTTTGCCCATAAATCTTGTTAGTATGTGGGAGTGGTCTGAATATGAAGTTGGGGTGATCAACTGTATTTCCAAGGAACCACCGGTCCCCCATCTAGAATCTTAGAATTATGGAAATCTAACATACTTATCTGCTACTTCTATCGCGTGATCTGGGAAATATTATTAACATGGATTAACTCTACCTTGCTAGAATTATTACTAGGGAGGAAGAGCAAGTGATATTTAGATTTTCAAAAAAAATAATAATAATAATAATAATAATAATAATAATAATAATAATAATAATAATAATAATAATAATAATCCCAGAGCATCCCTTTTTGTGTGAAAAATGCTTTTGAAGATCAATCCTGCCATTCACCTCTAAATTAAGACAGGCCATCTCCTATGACCTACTTCTCTTCTCTTAACAACAAGTTCACCCTAATTCGAAGCATTTAACTCCTCCATACATACTCACTAGCCCATTCCATCACCTCCACTCCACTCCTATCCAGACCCACCGGCAGTTCTAGATCCATACAGCAGGCTTAAAAGTTTATGAGAATCTCTTGAAGGGTCGATGTAAACAGTACCTAACATCCAATCACCGCTCGCATGGCTTAGTGGTACAGCGCGTCACTAGTAATGACGAGATCCTTGGTTCGATTCCGAGTGTGAGCAGCAACTGAAGCCTAACAACTTCTAATTTTTTTTTTCTTTCTTTTTGTTTTTGCAGTTTTCTACATTACCAAGTAGTAGAGAAACTGATGTGTAAAACTAAGTCCGAACAGGATAGATATGCTCAAATTGGTTAATTGGCGTAAGATCAGTCGGTTATTCACAGCTACAGCTACGATACTCGTACAGGCGGAGTACTGAAGGAATGATGTTCTACTCTCTCTGCGAACTATTTAGTATGCTATGAAGCCATCTTCCTGCTTCTTCCTCAACAGCTTCGTTCACCCACACGGGAGTAGAGCCATCCGCTGAAGGCGAGATTCCCTGAGCGGGAATGCGGACCAACTTGACTCGATTCTGGCCAAATCCCTTCTCCCGGCCAAAGAAACAAGCGCGATGCATGACTGATACCATCTCAGTGGCTTGTATCTCTAACACCGTATCCTCGGCACCTGCAGGTCTGCGACGACGGCGGGTTTTCCTACCCTGCTTCTCCTGGTCCGGCTCATCTTCTAAACAGGGCCCCTCAAAGTCCACAATAACTTCTTCCGGTTCCGTAACATGCTTGCCGGGGACAAAAAGCCTCACCCATGGCAACGTGACCTGTAGCCGACGAACACGATGAGATGTCCAGCTGTCTGCACTCAGACCATAGTCCAGACCATACGGGGGCCACCGGGATAATGCCTTTCGGCGTCGAATCGGCTTCATTCCTGCAGTAGGATCGACTTCAGGGCCAGAAACTGGAGGAGTGGTCGATTCCTCTTCGGGAGACGTGTGTATATCCCAAAAGTCCATCAAGTCTTCCTCCTCCTCCGGGTGCACGGATATAGGAACAGGATAATCGGGTCCTGTTAGATATTTCGGGAAAGTCTCGGGCACATCCTTTCCGGCAGAACGTAGGAATAAGATCGGAGACGCGAACGCGTCAAAATAATTTTCCGGTTTATGGAAAAACTTCTCTCTAGCTTTAAGCAGAGGGACCAGATCCAGAGGTGCAATATGGCGTTTTGTTTTCTTTGCTAATGCCCTCTTATTTGGTTCGGATACGTTCGAATCTTTTCCTTCCTTGTCTCCCACAGAAACATTTGTATCTGTATCATCTGGTAGGGAAATACAGTATTCATCCAAGCCGACCCAATCACAAACTGGTTCGTAGGCAGCAATCGCACGTATGGACCGCGGCTCTGTGAGTGCCAGCATTACCGCCAGAGAACCGCCGACATGTCGACCGAACACACATAGCTGCGAAGGTCGAAGATTCTGGAGAATCCAATCGAACCCAGCCAAAGTATCATGAATTGGAGTGGGGTATTTGTAGAATCTCGACACTGGAAGTCCTGGATTTTGTGGTTCTCCTGTTGATGTGGTCTCTGTCTGCACACGCTGTCTCCCGAGGCGATAGTTGACCGTTACGACAGTGGACAGAGTCGTCGAAGCGAGAATGTGCTGCGGCGATAAAGCATTTATGTCTTCTATATATTCTGACAGAGCATTGTCATCACTGATGGTGTAATGATTGTCCGTCTCGTCGGGCTGGAACAGTGGACCGGGAGGTAAATAGAGGATCACGTTCGGACGCGTGCTCTGTGGTAACAAGCTCGGATGAAGGATACTAATTGTGCGCTCTGAGAGTTAGTTGCTTCTTGAAAGATAGCTGAGCCTGGACTATGAACCTCAACGATAAATGCCCATTACCGCCCACGGGTACCTCGACGGTCTCTTCAAAGTACGTCGATGGAGACCGCGCGGGTGAGTAGAAACGCGTCTGTATGATACAACGGAAGCTGCAGGATGCAGGGTTTCTACGCAGACAAAATGATGCTGCCCTACTGAGAGACCTGATCAAGGGGCGCATAGCACCATTGTTCCGACAGAGTCGACGCCGTGTACGAGGAGCTGCTCGGTAATAATAAGTGTTTAGTGATCCTGAGAGCGCCCGCGGCGGTTCCTATTCTTGGCGGCGGGAGCTCCATGAAGGCTGCGGCTTATCTTATCGCGATAGGTCAACTATTCATCAGCAGGGATTGTAATCAGTAGTAACTGGAAGACTATCTCAAATAGTTCTGCTGTCTTGGTTTGGTAAGGGAGAATTCTCAAGGATACATGAAATGGATTATTTTCATCGAGATGCATGAATATACTAAGGAGCTTTCCATTGTTTTGTCTTTGCAGAACTAAAAATATATATCCAAAATGGGCGATTCCGCTCATCCAAGTAAAGCGAGGCTTAAAAATCATGCTAGCTAATGTTTAACGAAAATTGAGTCGAAAAATAAATGAGTACATAGAATGCAATCATAATACATGTAATACTCCAGGCTTAATCGATGAACCAAGTCCCCTTCTCAGTCGTTGCTGAGGCAGCCGGGTCGTCACAGTCAAGAGCTGTCTCTGTGTCTTCTTCTGGAGGAGCTCTCACAACCTGCAAGGAGAGTTTTCGATCCTTGGAATATACCTTCAATCCAACAACACATACCGCATTCCATGGATCACAGGATGCCTGATCATCAAAGGGGTAGGTACCTCGGGCAGGCTTTGCTTCCCGGTGCTCCTCAGGCGGCATATCGATGTCGGAGTCAAACTCGAACCCATCAAGTAGCTCCCGTTCCTCATTTGCAAATCTGTCAGTTGCAAAATGGGTGTCGACACTGGGGCGTGGAGGTTTGCTAGTTCCATTGCTACCTCTGGCGTTGTCGGAACCGTTTGCTGAGACGGGCGTAGTTCCATTACCAGTCTTCGGTGGCTTGCCAATGTCCTTAGAGGTATCAATCATGATGGGAGTCTCCGTGTACGTCGAGTTGGCCAGGCTTGTTGCTCGAGAATGACTTGCAGCTTGTCGTTGTTGGCGCGCAGCTAGTTTTCTTTTCTTGATGTATTCCTTCTTCAGTCTGGCCATGGTCTCTTCGCGTAGCTTGTTTCTTTCCGCAATCCGATGACTCTCTTCGCGTTCCTCGCGCTCACGTTTCTCCTGTTCAGTCTCTGTAGGCACGCCTTTGGCATGAGCCAAGTCATATGACAGACCTATTTGCACTAGCTTTTCCCGCCTTTCGGAGGCCAGTCGCCGTACGACATCCTCTGGGGTATCTGCGCCACTGTTTCGATAGGCAGTTATCTTCATAAGCACGAAGTAACGACCCGGATCAAGTGTGATATCCGTATTTACGGAGCGCTGCATCAGATAGCTGGTTCGACTGCGGATTATATAGTCCTCCTCGCCTTCCTTTTCCAAACGGAACTGAAGCGAAAAAGAATATTGGCCATCCAATCCTCTGAAGTAGCGAGGGTCCAGCTGTGCATGTAAGCAAAACGTTTTCAAACCAGAGTTGGCATAAAATACGTACCTGCGAGAGTACAATGACCACTGGACTAGTCTTGGTGAGCTCAATGACAAATTTTGTGCTGTGATAGTCCGCAGACCAGGGGATGTTGAGGCTCGTCCATTGTTGTGTGATTGTCCATTCCGGTCCGAACAGGCGAGTTCTATCAAAATGTTGATACCTCCTTAGGAGGTCATTGTATGATATCCAGAACATCTAACGAGCATATTAGGGAGTCTGTCAAAGCACAGCCAGGGATACACATACCCCATCATTACCGAACTTATGACCGAGACGCTCCATCCATTCTGGTGTCCACTGTTCTGAGCCATCACTCCAAGCACCGTTCCATTCTTTCTTTCCCCATGGATTCCTTGAAGAAGTTAACAGGTCTAGGACACAAAAACAGGATAGTGGTTGCTCACCTCAAACGAAGAAGTCGTTGACCTTCTACCTCCCGAGCTTCCATGATTGAATAGCAATGACGTTCAGCAATGCCTTTGGTGTCCCTTGAGGGCCCATTGTATTTAGGATCCAACCAGTTCGAAAACATTCCAGTAGCGCAACCAAATAGAAACTCCTTGTTGACTTTCATAAGTTCATCCTTCCAGAAACTCTCCTTGTCCAGTATGTTACTAGACAGTATCTCAGTGCTAACACCACCAGTTAGGTCTTCAACAGCCTCTCTGTCTCTGGTTAGTCTGCTAATAATTATGATGCAGGTAGCTTGGATACTCACCCTACAAAACCACCCTCGATGGCTGAATAGTCACCGTGAGCTTTTGCGTAGGCCTTCTCCAACAGTGGTAGCCATATCTCATTCTCGTCCGCGCATTGCGCAAAATAAAGTGCTCTTGAGCCGGTCTGCCAAACTTTTCGATACTCCTCTTCAGTGTCATTGCGGTTAATGTCATCCCATACGGGACGCTCATCAACCGATTCATCATAATCAGCTGCACGGAGGTAAAGCCTGTCATCAATGATGCACTGCTGCCATTCGCCATCTAGAAAATTAAATGTTAGATGCTTGTCTCCAAGCGAGATCAGGAACAAGGTGCGTACCGCGGTAGAAAACAAAACCGTAGACACCCACGGTCTCATTCCGAGCGACACAGATTCTTTCAATTAGACCTTGCTTATTACCCATGGTACAGAGCGCAGCCATGACCCAGCAATCCCCGTCACGGCCCTGCCGCACATCTCCCGCTGTGGGTCCTTCGATATAAAACTGTGGACGTTCAAATATCTCCTATGATTGCGTTAGCAGGTAGGTTACTAATATAGAGCACTTGATGCTGAGAAATAACATCGAAGATTACGAACAGTGACTCTCTTGACGCCTTTCGGGCGTAAATCATCATTGGGTCCGTCCAGGCTATCTAGGCAATCTCTCCTTCCTGATTTGAGATCGAATTCAATATCGAAATGCAAATCTGTATATTTCTGGTTCGCTCGCTTGCATTCTCTGACGATGCGGTCAACAGCGCGCTGGCACTCTCTCTTGGCTTGCTCGTAGGACTTGACTTCATCCTGTCCTTGGATGATGCCCTTTGGCACTTGAGCAGCTTTGGTACGCGCATATGGATTATCCGGGAGGACAGTGAATACTTTGCCAGGATGTTTCGTATTGAAGTTATCCCAGAACTGTTTTACCGTCTCTTGGGGCGGTTGATTCATCGCCCTTCGTGGGGTCCGGGTGCCGCCCGAACGAGAGGACGGCGGCTGCTCAAAATCGGAGTCCATTGGTACCTGAATCCGTAGAAACCAGAAACGATTAGGTAGCTAGTTGGGAGGGGACACTGGAGCGATACGTAAGCCCAAATATGAGTCCGTCTCCGAGCGAGGGACCGCCTTTTGAATGAGCGTTGCTCTACAGCAACGAGCACATTCTCCCCCGGCGCTTAATGCGGGGAATTGATCGTAAGGCGCCTTAGCTATGTAGTCTGTTCTGTCAGCGTCTCTCACTGACGCAGGTTCAGTGCTGAGGCTGATATATCCGCCCGACGGACATCGCCGTGGTCGCCAAAACAGGCGGGCAAGCCAATAACAGCCACCACGGGCTGTACAGCTGGTCTGGAGACGGCGTAGGTGCATTGTGCGCTGAACGGTCGAAGTTTGCAGATCGAGGGACGCCATAAGGCTGCAGGCCCACGACGGGGCATTTCTCATCCCTGCAAGTCTCAACTTTACTCGTTCCCCCCTAATACTAACGATCCTGTTAAGCTGCGGTCTAAATATGGAGTTGAGGTGGTCGCCTGTCATTCCAAGGAACCCCTTAAAATCTTGAAAATGTTGAGACCTATCCAATCCATTGCTTCTACCCTCTGACATGACAGAATGTTATTGCGATCTCCTGGATCGCCCTTCACCTTGCCAACAAGGTTACTAGGGAGGGGAACCAATAGTAGCACCGGAGGAAAGTCAGAACACGATCGCGATCCAAGCCATCGGCCATCCCGTGAATCTGGCAAATAAGAGCTGGGGCATGTGCGCTGAACCCTGTCCATTCTCGTTTAAAAAAAGATAAGCTGACGGACGACGAACGAATCGTCCGTGCAGGTGGTCCTATGAGCTGGGTCGTAAGCGACCCGAAACGGTGGTCCAGCTGTCAAAACTCGTGGGGGCCAGCCGACTGTACGCCGTACGCTGCCTCCATTGCGGGGAAGACGATAATATATTTCGACCCTCCTGGAAATAGCACAACAATGGCTGTGTACAATAAGCGATTTCCAAATATAAAAAAAAGAAATAATTATAAAAGTGACATCGTCCAGCTCGTTACACGCACGTTAGGTGCTTAGCAAGATAGATAATAACTCTATCAGGGATGGTTGTGATGGTTCGTCCCACATGGGTAAGACGGCTGCACCAGCGAGCTGGAACTACTTAGGGACTATAAGATTATAGCAATATCCATGCGACTATAATACGATTCAGGGGGCTATTTTGGCTTATCGACGCTCAGCTCTCCATCAAACTGAGATGGTCAAACCTATGAGGTAACACTGGACAGTAAAATGATCAGTAATGACATCTATAGTAGATCTCCAGCCGGTCCCTCTCACAGCGCCCCGCCGCGCCCAGTCAGGCCTGCCAATTCTATAGGAGGGCCTGGAAAGACCCCTGAACAATAGGGCTGCCAGGATCTATAGGATGGTGCTTAATTGACTGCACATGGTCTTTTTAGCCGAAGGTCTAGATCATCTCAGCCCCGCGGTCCTGACACTAAACGTCCAATGAATACTGAAAGGCCTCTATCGTATTGGATTGACCTAACTATTAATAAAAATTAGAATTTGCGCTCTATTCATTTCCGCATGCCCTTATTGGTTCTCCCACCCTCAAATAAGGGAGAAATATGCTAAGACAAATATAACTAAACAAGCCTCGTAATATGGTAGAAGTATCACCTGACGTACAGAATACTGGTATGTAGAGTGTACAGCAGGAGCTGAGAGGACGAAGTTTGATATCATGCGCAAAATAGTAATTCTATAATTTTATCATCTAGATTATTGACATGGTTGTATCAGACGCTAATGCACCTTATGACTTCCCGCTTCCATGTTTATTATTGAGCATTCTGTTCTAGCCATTCTTTGAGCTTCAAGATGCCCTTGGCTCGCTCAGATATCATGTTCTATACAACGTTAGATACGAAATTATCTAGACGGTAGATAGTTCCTCCTATATTTACCTTCTTTTCGGGGTCCATTTCAGCATAAGTTACACCTTCGTACTCGAAGATCGGATCGAATGCTTTTCAGTTTTCCTCCATGTCAGTAAATCTATTCGGGAGAAAAAAAAAATAATTCGAATAGAAGTGGCCTACCGAATCCATTTGTGCCTCTCTGTGGAACGATCTTGCCTCTTGTTCGTCCATGGAATAGTATTGGTTCAGCATCAGGGCCAGTGGAATACGCGAAGACAGAAACAGCAGTAGCTGACTTGTCTTCATATCCGTCCAGAAGCTTATAGAGGCCGTCGTTACCGATAGACCAGCAGAACCATTTACTGACGTGAGACTTGATGATTAATGAAAGTAGAAAAGAGCGAAAAGCTATAATAGCAGGAATGATAAAGGATGATTACGGTTAGGCACCACATACATATAAGGACCTGGTAACCCATTGAGCGCATCAAATTCAAGGGAAGCGTCCTCAACCAGGGCAGGTCCATTTATCTAAGTGATAGTCATAATGAGTCAGTTTCTAGGTAAGCTTTATGACAGAGTCTGTTTTGGGCGATATCTGCAGATAGAATAATTTAGGGAATGCGACACACCGCAAGTGTCGCTCTCCGACATTTATCCCTCGCGACTTCATCGGTAGTTCCCTGAATCTCGATTAGATCTAGTGGCTGGTTTTGGACGTTCACATGGTCGCCTAGTATTGTCTTGACTTCAGCAAGTTTGTGTTTGTTGCTAGTAATGAAATTTATCGTAAGCTTTGGCTTTATGGAACCCATGGCGATGGAATTTCTTCTATAGATATAGCAAGGACGTGAGGTATAGAGAGATAACACTGAATGGCGTCTTTATGACTCTGAGATAGGAAAGCCTGCGTGCTGTTGATTGCGGGTCCGCATCCCCTGCATTGACTCGTTGGACGGTAAAAGTTCGGATATTCTAGCGTGTATCGCTGTGGATAACAGTGATCGTCCGGATAATACTCGGGTGGGATTATGCATCATTTTTGTTCACCGCCATATGATACAGCGTCTAATAATTGTTTACCTTGGAATTATTAGGTAAACTAGACGTTTACTACATAATCGTAACCTGTGCACGCTTTGAAAAATGAAATTGAGACCTGTAACACAACCCAGCTTCATGCAGAGGACATAACTTATGCGTGGCTGGTAGAGCAATAGCAAGGCTGGTGATCTGATGATGGAGCCATCGAAATCTTGCGAACTCGTCAAATTTTCCTTTCAGAGTGATACGTCTCAGAATACGGAGCGGCTTGGAACGGCGAGTGATTTAGATCGAATATTACCCTAGAATATTGACAAGTACAAGCTAGTGGACTATATCCTGGTCACACAAGACGATCGGAATTGACATCAATCTAGTTTTGGTTCTTGCGATGATGTTTTCATAATGCGGATAACAAAAATACGTCCATTAATGAGAGTTCTTAACCCCTAACTCGGAATCATAAGACTACTAGAACTTCTTGTTATTGTGCCGTCTTACAGGGATTAGTAAGACAGAAAATTTAGAAAGCCGGTGCTATCAAGATTACGCTCAATGGGTATGAATGGCTTGGACCCGACATCGTGGCGGCGCGTCGGGTAATGGCCATTGAAGAGACAAGCCAACTGGAACCGCACAGTGGACCAGCAGCCAAAGACCGTCGAAACAGTGGCAGCTGAAGTCAGATGTCGCTAAACTTAAAGATAGACACGAGGCTGCAAGGGGTGTTTTCATGGGAGAAACATGGGTGTGGCAGGCACAGCCGTCTCACGTCAGCTACTGATTCCAATGGGAGAATTTCACATGGATCGAGCCTCGTACAGGAATAACAAAAGCTTGTGCTTGTCTCAAATAACTCTAAATTAAGATTCCAAGCAGGTCTAATGGGAACGGGTATGGGTGTCCCTTAGAACACCGGAATAGAACTTCTTAGACTATCCAGTAACCTAACTTTCCGCCTGCCACAATACTCCAAATGAACGCCAGGAACAAATGAAAAATAAAACTGCGCAAGGACTGACAGGGGTGATAAGCCCTGAGGACCACGACTGAAGGAAGCAGTAGCCCCTATGTCATTACTGTCTCTCAGTAACCCTCGCTGCAGCCTTGGCTTGACTGCTTGTCATCCAAAGATCATGATTACATGGAAAAGAGGGGAATATCATGAGGACATTTAGTGGTATCCATTAACACGATTCCGGCCAGAGTAGTGCGCGCTGCCGTGCTGGAAGTACGGATGCATGCATGCCTGCTTAGCGGAGATACGGCGAGCCGGATCGTACTCCAGCAGGGCGTCAAGAAGGTCCAATCCATTCTCTTCGAGTCCCGGAACCAAGGCTCGTGTCTCCTCACGCTTCCACTTCGGAAACGATGCCTTGAAGTCGGGGAAGGAGGTGACGCCAGGCCAGATAGACTCGTCGGGAGTACCAAGGAGCCTGGTAGAGGATCGAATTAGCATGTTCGTAACGATCGGGTTCGGGCTGTATGCGTACCTAAAGATCTTGAAGATCTCATCGATCTCGGAATCACCAGGGAACAGGGGTTTCCGAGTGCACATCTCAGCAAATATAGCACCCACGGACCACATATCTACACCCGTAGAATACTGTCGTCCACCAAGCAGAATCTCAGGGGAACGGTACCATAGCGTGACGACCTGCGCATCGATTAGCCTCCTTCCGGACCAATGCATCTCTCAGCAATACCTCATGTGTATATGTTCTCAGAGGAACACCAAACGCTCTAGCTAGTCCGAAATCTGCCAGCTTGAGGTTCCCGTCCCTGTCAATCAGCAGATTCTGCGGTTTCAAATCCCGATGGAGGATACGGTGGCTGTGACAGTAACGGACACCTTCCACCAGTTGGGCCATGAATTTCTTGACCATCGCCTCGCCCAATCCCATCCGGTTCATATCTAGACCTGACCCATCTGGAAGGGCCTTGCCTCGTCCACCTTCGCTGACAGGCAGAGCTTCCATGTATTTCTTCAGGTCAAGGTCGAGGAATTCAAAGACTAGGTAGAGCTTGTGGCCATCTGCATGGACAATGTTGAACAGTCGTACAATGTTGGGGTCGTTCATTTCCTTGAGCAAGGAGATCTCGCGAATGGCGGTACTTGGGACACCCTCATCTTCGGCCTCCAGACGGATTTTTTTCAGAGCCACGATCCGGTTCGGGTGAGTGAGCTCTCGAGCCTTGTAGACGACACCATACGTTCCTACAATTGATCAACCACTTAGTTCCCGGATAACACGCCTTTAAAATATGGATATTCTCCCATTGGAGATTGTGTCTCAATGGCCAGCTTCGGATGGCTGCTCACCTTCTCCGATTTTCTCGATTTTCTGGTAGTTCTCCATTGCGGCCGCAGAGGAGGTCGAAGATTGATTGAGAACAAGGGAAAGAAATCTAGCAGGACTGTGGTCGGCGTAGCGAGCGCGTAACTAGTCTCGTGCGGAGGTCGTGTCGCTGAGAACGCGGGGGGATGAGCTCTTGTTGCTAAGGGGGAACAGAGAGACGCAAGGCGAGGAATAGGAAGAAGCACTTCAGAGGGCCCACGGTGTGTGAAGCACGGAAGATCCCTGAATCTGTTGGGTTAGTATCAATCTAGAGATCGCTAGTCTAATGCAT
The DNA here is from genome assembly GCA_029606265.1 of Paecilomyces dactylethromorphus. Classification (NCBI taxonomy): domain Eukaryota; kingdom Fungi; phylum Ascomycota; class Eurotiomycetes; order Eurotiales; family Thermoascaceae; genus Paecilomyces; species Paecilomyces dactylethromorphus. The sequence goes on along the minus strand of JAPVCE010000032.1, from coordinate 958,659 downwards.
GGACTGTCTGGAGAGAGTTATTTCAGCCTCATAACTATCTCATGGTGCGGTTCTCCGTTGATTTTTGCTGGCAGTGGGGGAGCGAAGGCGGTAAAGACGGGCGTTTTGGTGTACACAAACAAAAGCGCGCTTTTTCCGGCGCGCGGAAGCAGCTGACTGGGGCGGATTTTCGGAGTAAGGATGATGAAGATAGTAGAGAAAAAGTCTGGAAAGACGGAGCGGCACGCTTCCATGCGATCTACGCCATCGAAATGCCCGGACAATAATCTCCGGTTTTTATTCATCGAAATATCCCACGATTACTTTACAGCCCACAGGCATTTTGACATTTAGATATGGCGGAGATCAAAGGGTTGAATGCACATGATCGTCCCCCGGAGCCAATCCGGTGGCGTTACAAAGAATATCAAAAACTGCAAGCATCCGATGTAGATGCTCATCGCGAGATCATCGACCTGCAAATGCTGGACCCAGACGACCTGCCAGATGGAATTGAACTCGCAGGATGGATGTCCAGTAAGGGACTACGGCGGGCATTTGATCACTTTGTCAATCCTGGGGAAGAATCATCGCCCCCACCCCGAGGACCTCTGATTGAGGATATTCCTACTCTCACTTTACGCTCCGTCTCTGGTTAGCAACTATCAATTTATCAAAAATAATTTTTAATGCTACGTGATCTATTAACCATTGGTAGGCTTACGTCTGATCCCATCACTGTTCCCACCTACTGTGCAGAAGGAATTGCTCTCCCGTCTTTTACATCGGGAGCTGCTAAACCCCAAGCATAAGACCAACGTGCATCTACATTACCATGTATCCTACCCAGGTCAACATGACGCTGCTAATATTGAGGATCCGGAGACATCGTCAACTTCATTCTTTGAAGATGACCCTACGCGTCTGCTTTCACCGAAGGATCCGGAGACCCATAAGCCCATCACTGTTGAGAGTTTCCTAAATAAGAAGCTCCGTTGGATGACGCTGGGAGGCCAGTATGACTGGACTGCCAAGGAATACCCCTCAGAGACCCCTCCCCTTTTCCCCGATGATATCGCCCAGTTGTTGCACACAGCGTTTCCTGAAACGGAGGCGCAAGCAGCGATTGTAAATATCTATTCTGCTGGTGATACGCTGAGCGTCCATCGAGATGTCAGTGAGGAGTGCGACATCGGCTTGATCAGTCTCAGCATTGGTTGCGATGGGCTGTTCCTAATAAGTCACGATTCCGGACAAGAATGCGAAGTTGTCAGGTTACGTTCCGGCGATGCCGTCTATATGGATGGTAAATCGCGTTTTGCCTGGCACGGAGTACCAAAAGTCCTTCCCTCAACCTGCCCGATCTGGCTCCAGGATTGGCCTGCTGATCAGAACGCTGCATCAGAAAACCCGCAGTATCAGTACTGGAAAGGGTGGATGTCGGGCAAGAGGGTTAACCTGAATGTTCGTCAAATGACAATACCAGGGGTTCCGTCTGCCAGCCAGGAACAATAATGAAAGTGGCCACAAAGGCGATTGAACTGGCAAGGGAAAAGCCCAACTTGACTTCCACATCAGGTAGCGTGCATTGATAGCCGCGTGCGGATAGTCGGTAAGCACCAGATTTCAGTGTATCTTGAGGTTGACACACGAAGGTCTGTATCATCGAAACCAGGCCGAACATTAACCTTTTCCCCCTTATTATCATTCTTCTCAGGTCAGCGGTGGATGAAAGTACCCCGCAGCAGAAGTGACAGAAGAGGTATATGGACTGTTGGAACAACAGCGCGGACTTGACCGGAACTGTGGGCATCCTGTAGATGGCGTCTTCTATCCACTTGCTCCTCATGCCGCGGTCATATCACACAAGTATGATCCTTGTGGGCTATATATCATTCTTGAATGCCTTGGACTAGTGGCCTGCCATGATTCCAGCCATCCACGCGGATAAAGCAGGTGGGTGCGCCATATGTAGGTGCTCAGCTTTTTGGAGAGACTGACAAGGCTTAGACAGAATGTAAGTAGATAAATTACTACCACCGTAACAATGGAGTCTTGCTAATGCCGCTCTAGATAATGCTAACGTCTGGAGTTCCTGTCGCTGCCAAACTCTCTGAAGCCGATTTCTAGAGAAGATGCTGACGCTATCAGGGTACATTGACGTGGAGGTTGCGACGCAGATGAGTACCTATCTCCACCCCCACACCGCCTGTTTGTGACGGTGCAGCTAGACAGGAAAACCGCCATGGCAATCTAGTATCCGATGCTATGCGAGGTAACATCATGATTCTGTATAGATAAAAAAATATATCCGTCTGCAGACGCGTCTATATTTAAGGTTCTTCGGAAGAAGTTAAAAGTGTCGTCCCGCCTTTTTTAGAACTCCCCACACGAGGCAGACGATCTACATTCGGAGACAGTCCCCGTTTGATCGCGGAGATTGCCCGCAGAACGTCTAGTAGATGTTTCGATCTCTTCCAGCCAACTTTAAAATGTAGCGAAGCAGCTTCAAGGAAGCCCCCGATGATGGACGGGTGAAAGCCACAGATCTCGACCTAAAAGGTACATCATAGGTACCTAATCGACCGGGCAAATCTCGGCCGTGACTCAGGTACCTGCCAGGTTCCCTTAGCGCGAGCACCTTCTCCCGCCTTGGCAACTGCAGCTTCGGCTTCGCATCTTCTCACACGATCGCCGGCGCCAGCTTCTCTCCGTCCAGTTTTCATCAGTTTCCCTCCTTCAATTGTTTGCCACCTCTTCTCTTCTTTTGAGCAGTATCCTACTCAGCTGCGATCTTACTCCCCTAATGTGTTGATTCCGCGATTCACCTGGCTGCCCTGACTGTCGGAAAGCCTCGATAGATCGTCCGTCGTCTCCCCGTCGCTGAAATACTCCGCTACTTTCACCATGGAAGAGAACGACCCCTCCCGCGCGACAGATACACCCGAGGGTTCGACGGGAGGTGAGGATACCCAACGGCAGACCTCGGCGAAGAACCCTGCGATCAAGGATAAAGAATGCCAGTACTGTCACCAGGCCTTCACCTCGTCGTCTTTGGGTCGGCATCTTGACCAGTATCTATTCAAAAAGAAGCCAGACGGCATTCACGATGTTGAGGAGATCCGGCGCATTCGCAGTGGCATCACCAGGCGACAGGCGCGCACATCAACGGGGAAGCGGGATAGCCCAGATCGCGCTTTGGGGAAGGGCCAGCATGATTCGCATGGTGTCGTTCCATTGGATTTGAACAGCAAGCACCCAGGAGGCGTCCGGATGATGTTCAATACGCCCACATGGCACGCAACAGGCGTCATAAATGATATACCCAATCCTTCCACTCCGCGAGATGGTCCCGGGCCCTCACGATTTTCGACGTCGCAGACGTCCACTTCATTAGGTCCATTAGACTTTGCCAGTCGGGGGAGCAGTTCGAGTACAGCAGACACAGCAAGAGCATTGGAATTGGCGTTACGGGAGGTTTTAGATAACATCAAAGCTGCGACGTAGGTATTTCTTGATTCGGACAATTTGTTCCACCCCTTGTTAATGGCCCCCGGGGACCCGGGCGCGTTAAGAGACATTGGCGCTTACACCGCATATGCGTAACAGTTCTAGGGTGCGTCCTCGTCTGTCGCCTTTTGACTTCGATCTCCAGTCACAGACATTCCCTGCTCTATGCCTGCAGATGCTTCCGCCTCCTCCAAGTTTATTTGCCGTTCATCCTTTCCCTTCCCCAGGGTCATTTCCTCTACAGCCTCCTGGCCCAGGACATGTCGAGATTGTCCGGCAGGCATTACGTGCTCAGATTGAGCAGTGGAAGTCGGATCAACTCGCCTCTGCTGCTACAAACCAGTCGACTTCCGGAAAATCTGGCGTGAATCTCCCCAGCAATGACCCGAGCATGATTACCCGGACGGCCCAGCAGCACGATGATATCAGTTCCAGACATCTAGACCTAGCTTTCCAGCATTGGATGGCGCTGCCCTCGGAGACCAAGCGCGAACACTGGCAGCTGGAGATCACAAGGGCGTTTGCTCGGGAGGTCGAAAGGCGCAAACACCTTGATGCGCAGCTAGAACGAGTTCAGCAAGAGGCGAACCAGCTTCGAGCGCAAGTGGAGAAACTCGGTTCCTGCCAGTGGCCCCGGGAGTTTGCCATATTTCCTCCTGACCTTTTGCCTCTTCCTCGAGACGTGGCTAGGGAATTAAATGCGAAAGAAGGACTCGTCAGCCCTGTCTCTTCTCGATGGGATTATGATGCAGTGGTAGCCAAATGGAAGCGCGTGGTGATGCATGATAAGAGTATGGGTCGATTGACCGTCAGCTATGCAAACAGTGTCTCAGAAGAGAGCAGCCCTATCGTAAAGTTGCATGCCGACGATTTGCACAAGTCAAGCAATCGGGCGCAGCCGATGCAGCCTCCTGTGGCTCGTAGCCCTGCTCCACCTGCTACAAGCTCTAGCCATGCCGTGTCCTCCAGCTCACAGCAACAACAGCAGACGACGCCGCCATACCAGCCTCAGGAGAATAGCCAAAACTATAGCAATGGTCCGCAAGCTAAACGTCAACGTCTGATGAATGGTAGTCCAGCAACCAGCACAACGGACGGTGGACATAGCCCCTCTGCTGGTGACAGTACTAACGGTACATCCTCAGCGTGGGGTCCTCACTCTGTCCAGTCATTACTGGTATCTGGACCTGGTACAGCCTCTGCGCCGACTCCTCCACCATCGCGTCCCAGTGTACGGTGATGTCCAGGTACAGGGGGTTATGTGTAACTCTCCTTCAACCTGTCTAAGGGCCGTTTAAAAGGATGCTTCCATACGTGCGAAAGGAATGGTCCATGGTTACACTGGATCTACAAAATGACGACTGGCACACAGAGCCAAAAACTAACATAAAAACATCTAAGTGGGAACCACAGTGATGTAGCCAAAGATAGCCGCCGTGCTGTTACTTGAGGAGGATAAGTCCTCGGATAATGTCCTCTTCACCTCCAGATACGGGGAAGCTTCACGACTATGGCGTTCATATATATATATATCAACCCCTGCATCAAGTTCCGCTACTGTCCACAAGGACCGTATATAAACATTGCTCATCATATTATCTTTTTAATTTTGGGATTCTCTCGAGGCTTGCATCGAGATTTTGCATGCGACAGGCGATGGGTGACGGAGGTGGACACGAGCTAGCATGTTGATGCGTTCGCTCCTTTTTTTTCCAACCCTGGTGTTGAGGTATCGTTACAGGATTAACGATGCTTGGTGTTTTGCATACAAATATTTCCTTGTTAATTTGCATTCCGGCATTCTTCTCAGTTGCAGAGTCAACACTGCGTGATGAGATGCAAAGTCTATATTTTCTCTTTTGTGCAGATTTCAGAGCATTATTGTATCGCATGCATTGGTGGGCGCGCGAACGTGGATAAATATTGTGACGTTTTTTTAGCTTATATATATTATTTAATTAATAGTGCATATAATTTCATTTCATGTCAATGAAGAAGAAAGGACGGTCATATAGTTTTCTAATTCTTCTCGACACTATAGAGAAACATAACCATGATTTCTTATGCATTGCAGTTCCTCGATATTTAGTGCTTTCCTCAAAATAGTTTCTTATGCGTCGGGCAAATATTTGCGAAGTTGAGGACCATAAGCCATAGTCCCTATTGAGCTCGGCTTTGCATCGAACGTTTGATATTGCAGCTAGAGGAACAATTCACAAGTCCTGTCCTTTTTTCTTTGCTAGTTCCACAATAAACCCAGATTGATTGGTTGAATGTATGTTTATCTACCATAATCTACCGTCGGTTTGGGTACTTAGCTCTTAGAATCCGGATGTTTGTATCGAGAGCTGGCCTTCGATTTCTTCGTCCGACATGGGGGCTGAAACGAAAATGCTATGCGTCTATACGTCCTATACGTTATATAGATTGATTCCACATACAGTTAATGTAAATAACTGTGGGATTTTTTAAAAAAAGACTCGTGTGCCATGTAATGCACCTGGTAAGATGAAACTCCGTGGTTTTACTGCTCTTGTTCTGTGCTCATCTCATTGATCTAAGTGAGCAAGGCTTGTCCCTAGTGTAATGGCACCACATTCGATATGGGCAATTCCTAAGTTTCTTCCTTAGACGCTACAACTGCCCCTCAGTTTCAGGCAGCTGCTGTGATATTCCTGCGTTCATTGAGTGCCTTGCCCGCTGTTGCCTAACAGGGATTGTCACGATGAACCAGTAAATTCGCTACAGCGTATAGATTTCCCAGCATTTAGAGCTATAATACGCTTCGTAGCTCATCAGACTACTATAATCCTTGATTATTGGGATGCGGCCAAATACGAATAGCGTTGATCTCACGAAGCATCATCCCACGTTGCTCCGCATAAAGCTCTCTTAGCAACCTACAAGAAACTTTCTATAAGCGCCTCATTGTGACAGTTGTCATGGCTATCAAGCATCATATGAGGTGGCGTTTGAACCTTCTCGATTACTGGAAAATGAGACACACGTGCCATCTCATTGGCATATAGCTAGGATCGACGTGCGCTGCTTGAGGCCATAGCGTAACCCAATGCCTTTATGCTATTGATTTACTCCCTAGTCCTACTAGTGTCAGATGCTTGTTAATATCGGTTGGCCATCATTTTTCGAGCATGGTACTACTGATGTTCTTGCTAATGTCTAGTTCAATGTGTCGTCGCATATCCTTGCTTCTTGAAACCATCAGTATTCCTTCGACACGTTTACTGCAAGTATTTCTGTCCCAAGCCATGGATGCACCTAGCATAATAGCAAGGAGGCTCAAGGCCGAGGAAAATTATAAGGTCACATAAATTTGACGGGGCTCTTCTACAGTAACCTAGCAATGGCAATTTAGTATCAATAATTTAAAACATCCATACTCCCTCCATTTTTCACGACCTACTATCTAAACTAGCATTTCCCACTACCACTACTGGAATTCTTTGTTCCAGAAGATTTATTCTTATATATACACAATTTCACGTTCATTCTTAGCTTCCAACTCTCAAAATGGCCCCTAAACTAGCAACCAGACGCACCCCAGCAGCAATTAATGCAAGAGCTGCAGAAATCAAAAGGCTTCAAGAAGAAGCTTTGTCCAGACTTCCATTGAACACGATTTATATTGTCCTTTGGCTTCGATCAGATCCTCCTCGTCCAAACGATTTCCATTGGGGATATTATTTCCATACAACTCCTCAGGGTGGCATGAAGTACCATATCAGAAATATCGGTGCTGGATGGATGACTGATTTTGGATTTACTGGTGGCGTCTTCAAGTCAAACTTCCTCTGTGTCCTAGTTCAGGTCGCAACTGTCCCTGAAACGTCGAACAGCCTAATCGATCAAATCATGAGATCCTATGATGCGGAACTCAACTCTATCCCGGGTATAACCTGTCGTGTGTGGCTATTGAAAATCATGGAAAAGCTTATAGAGCATGGATTGGTACAGTGTAACAACCTCGATGCACTGCAAGAGGAGTGCATGTCGTTTGGAAACCAATTCAGTGAGGCAGCTATAGATAACGAGCAGCCGCGTCCTGTGGTGAAGTCGAGGTTTTACTCTTGAATGCAAGATACAATACGCTCGTTCACTTCAGTCCATTTTCGACATGGAATGGGTTTTTTTGTTAATATTTGATCCTATTCCTTTCCTGGACTGTTTATTATTTTTTTCTATCTCATAAATATCCGAGACCGATGAGGAGATCACGGATTGTTTCTATTTCTATGATAAATATTGAGGAGGACAGCCCAATCGTATTCTTACCATCCTGTGATGAATTTTTCGTTTTAGTAATCTTGAAGTAAAATCAACGATTGACCCAGTAAGAAGGCATATAATGTCGGAGCCTCCTGTCGGGTTTTTCGAACGCCTTCTAGCTCCACCCACACAGATAAATATAGGCTGAGCTAGTTGCTAAAGAATTCAAGCTCAATGAGCTTTGTTCCAACATATTATAGTAGAAATGATAACCTCACTATTAGAAGGCTACATAAGAGTCTACAGTTAACAAATTTATTGCTCTGTCGCACTCCAATTCCCTCAAGTATTGGTCACCTCCGAGCCACGACGCTACCTGGTACCACCATGATTTTCGCCCGAATCTCATTGCTGTTGTAAAATCCCAGTATTCGGGGCACCAGCCAGCAGACTCCCAGTCAAGGAAGCCTGACAAATGCGCATTATCATCGATGAGGACGTTGTGGGCCTTGAGATCTCCATGAGTAAAAGTGATCCGGTGGGAATATTTGCGAATTTCATTTGCTTTCTTAAGTGTTTCCACATATTCTTTCGTTGATGCAAATGAGTGACCAGAAGCAGTACTCAGTAGATAGTCATGAAGTTTATCTTCATTCTCAAATGGGCCCATTATGTGATCAGGTACCCGTGAGCTTCGTATGGATGTTCCGAGTACTGAGGATATACGCTCAGGATCAGAAGGACTCCATGACCGCATAGCAGTGATACATTCTTTGAGTTCGAGAAGCCATGGGCCTTCCGCTTCGACGTCTAGAGGATCTCTCGAATTTGCAAGAGGTATACCAGGGAGCCTGGTCATCAGGATTGAGATAAAGCGATTGTATGGCCCATTTGGATGTTCTCCACAAGTCAGTACTCGGGGAACGGGCATTCCAGCCGCACGCGCCATTTGCATTGCGGCAAATTCTTCTATGCTTGATCGATCCGTCCATTTCATGACAAGACCAAAAGGTAACTGCACAATATTCACGTCGAATGGTATACCGAACCACGAACAGTATCGCTGAGAGAAATAATATAACACTTGGTGAATAAATCCCCAGATTCTTCTTTTAAGCTTTCCTGGTATAGATGGCACTGGCGGAGTTGTTCGAGAAATTGTTAGCTGCATCGGCCTCGGCCATGTGTAGTCTGGTCGCAAGATGGGGGGGATCCATAATCCACCCATCATGGAATCAAATTCTGCTTTCAAGTGAATGCATCTAATTACATGTAGAGGTTTGTGATAGTGATCTGCATGATCATCAGAAATGGACAACGAGAGAACACGACTTGAGGAAGAGACCGCTACTATCATTGTGATCACGTGATTCAACACGTGGTTGCTCCAGGTAGTGTTGGGAGTGAAATAATTTAATAAATACTATGCTCTCGATTGTATTCTGTAGCTATCTATAGACATAAGAAGCATGAAACATAAGAGAACGCCTATATGCCCATCACTATTATCTATTCTTGTCCAGTAGACTCAGAGAGTGGAGATTGGATTCCTAGGTGGGTGAACATCAGATGCCTGGAATTCGCATTATTTTGATTCTTCATTTGACTTTTCTTCTCCAGATTGTGTCGTTATGTTCTTCGCGCTCTTATGAGTCTTTCGCCTGCTGAACCAGCGCTTGGCATTCTGGACACCGTGAAGGTATATCCAGGAGAAGACGAAGACAACGACGAAATTAAATATAACATAACCGAAGAATATACCCTGTAAGCATGTTAGGAAAAATATTATGCGATTGCGTCTCAGACATCGTCAAGAAGGATTGTGTGGACAGGAAAGCTTACATAGTCGCGCCATTTGTGAGAATAGTAAACGTTGAACGAACTAGACTGGTGTGTAGAAAGTTAGCTTTACGTTCTGCAAGGAATAGGTATTTAGATAACGTACAAATTGATCGCCATTGGAAAACTGGCAATAATTACAAAGCCCGTCAGTACCGTTTTCGACATATCCACCTGACCTTTGGGCAAATGGTCCTGCATACTGCTGGCACGTTTGTCCAGGAGGTGGTCGAAACTTGGCTGCTTCTCGAGATACACACTTGACCGGTTGATTGTGTGTGAGGACACCAAGAAAACCCTCTAGAATATAGTGGAATGGTGTGAGCCAATACATCCACCACTTCCAGAAGTGTGGCAGCGCTGCGTAAGGCACAACGACACCGCAGAACGCGACTACAAAAGTAAAGAAGGCAGGAACAAGAAGGGAAGCAAATAGTTCGTTAGGAGCCATGGCTGCGATGAACTGGCCGAGACCGACATAGAACATTTCGAAAAGCATGAGTAACATCCAAACGTAGCCGGAGGAGAATGAATCGCGGGGAAACCAGACGCCCCAGTACCTGGTATGCAAGTAAGACCCCTGTTTGATGTTTCCACTGATTTTCATTGAGCTAACTCACCAGCAGTTGAAATAGATAGAACCTGCAACGATGGAGTAAGGGAGTTCAGGGAGGATAGTGGCCGTCACGAAAGCAACCCATGAATAAATCTTAGAGTTGGATTCGCGAGATTCATACATTCCACGGAAGTGAAGGTAACGTGGTTGTAATTGCTGGATTAACGGGGGAGCAATGGTAAGCGTCATGAATACGGAGAACAGTCGAGACTGCATGTCTATGTAGCTGTGGCCTAAGTGCCAGAAAGTGAATGTGTTGAAGAGACCTGTCCATATATGGAGCATAAATTTTCCCTATCAAATATCAGACGGATTGCGGGCTGAGAGAAATTTGGAGATTCTATCTTACAATTGCATAATTTGGCGTCCGCCAGTATGCTATGAATGAACGATTGGTCACTGCAACTATCTGCGTCCACAACGGCATCGCGAATTCTCGATCGTCAGTGTGCTCCTTTCCAGGAGTAGCGGTGCGTCTAGAAGCAATGAGCTCGTTGATCTCGGTAGTACGGGCTTTGTGCTGATGAGAGTTGGCCCAGATATCAGCCCAATTTGGACCTTTGTACTCTGGGTTTCCGGCACCAATCACTTCGAGCATATACTGCATTCGGTAAGTTATGAACAAATCTAAGTTGGAATTATTGCATAAAACTTACTTCGGCGGGATTTGCGTTAGGTGGACATTTCTTACCACCATTTCGCTCGAAGTACTTAATGAGTTTCCGGGAATCAGAACCAAGCTCGCCATGGTAGACGACCCTACCGCCGCTCTGCAACAGAAGAAGATCGTCGAATTCTTCGAATAGAACAGCTGAGGGCTGGTGGATCGTGCATAGTACTGCCTGGCCTGCATCAGCTAATCTTCGCAGGAAACGCACAATGTTGAAAGCAGCCAATGAATCAAGTCCAGAGGTTGGTTCATCAAGGAAGAGCAGCAGTTCTGGTTTACTCGCAAGCTCGACCGCAATTGTAAGCCGTTTACGTTGCTCCTGATTCAATCCAGTTCCAACTGCCCCGACGGTTGCCCCTGCAAGTTGACGCATCTCTAAAAGGTCGATGATCTTCTCGCAGTATTCATATTTTTCCTTGCGAGGAACCTCCTTTGGCTGTCGAAGCAGGGCAGAAAAGCGGAGACACTCCCGAACAGTCGCGGTAGGCTCATGGATATCCATTTGTTCAGCGAAACCTGTCGCTCTTTGAAAGCTTTTCGGAAGAGGCCTGTGACTGTTAACGCTGAATAATATAGCTGTAATCAGAAAACTCACTTTCCGTCAACAAGGAAATCTCCAGTGACGACACCAAAATTTACACGTTGCGCCAGCACATTCAGAAGCGTCGTTTTCCTATTAATTTACACATGAGTATATTACAGAGCAAAGGAAGAATAGAAGGACTAACCCTGCACCAGAAGCACCCATCAAAGCAGTCAGTCGACCTGGCTTGACATAACCTTGAACGTCCTGCAGAAGTCTCCTCTGGCCTCCTTTGTATGGGATCGTATAGTTCACATTTTGCCATGTGAAGATCGCAGTATTCTTAGCGATTCCTTGAACTTCACTTTGGTCGCTCGATTCAGACTCAGCTTGGGTAACTGGATTTTGCGTGTTCTTCTCGCCGGTCTCTTCATCCCCAGGAAGCTCTTTATTCTTGACAGCATCATTGACAGCCTTCGGGGCTTCTCCTCTCTTAAACACAGTAACAGAGCTGCCGCCCTTGTTGGGCTTTTGCCGTTCCATCCCCAGCATTGTCAAAGCTACAAAAAGAACGAACCATCCGATGATGATCCCGAAATTCCTCCAGAGATGATGCCGGGTGTACGTAAATGCAGTCTTAATATAATCGGAGCCACGGACAAAGGTCTGCCCAGGTTGGCTTCCTTGTATCGCACAGCTCTGGTAACTAGGGGATGTACCTGCCCCCTCAGGAACAATATATGGAGGCTCGCACTGTATCCTGAGATTGTAGAATTCATTTGCCATCAGCGACTCGAAACTGTATTGTACTGGATTAATCCAAATCAACCACTTAAGCCACGGGTGCATTTTCCAAGGAGGAATAAGATAGCCTGATTTTTTCAGTATTGATACTGCGAAGGGGAGGGTACCATTGCTTACCAGTGTACACAACTAGAGCTTGAATAGCAACACCAGTGATACGTGTGGCTATGTTTGTTAGTAAACTGATAGTAAGAAACGTTAAATACAAATGGAAATCACTCACCGACGTCTAGTGAAGAACACAACGCACCAAGAGCCCTAAAAAATGAGTACATAGTCATGGTCAAGATGAAAATGAACAGCAGGTTGATGAAGAACTGTGAAGCAGTCCTTGAGAGATTTGACATACTGAAATGACCATCAGCAGGTACATGAAGAATCTTAAGATATAGGAAAACTTACAAGTACACGATTAAGTCGAAGAGAACCACCTGTACAAAGACGAGAGGGACATCGACGACAACTTGCGCTAGAGCGTAAGCCGAGGGCCGATAGAATGAACTATTCCGCGTCAGATCACTTTGTAGTTAAAATTTTAATCGAGACAAATTTTACTCACAAACTTTTATGCTTCATAAGTATAGGACGGCTCTCAAAGGCAGCTGTAAGTTCGGCTAGAGCTAGCAGTGCATTGAAAAGCAGTATAAAGAACATAACGCCACCGCGTGTGAAAACGCCCGAGCTTGAGGAAAAGTTAGCCAAACGTTTACATCTCTTTCAATGAGATCTTTACCTTGTGGGAGGCAGATTGTAGAACAAACTTCCAATAATAAGTGCTTGAAAGACGACGACACCCCATTTCCCCCCAAGGGATTGTCTGTCTCCAACCATGACTAGAAACTGTCGCTGTGTCAGGGCTATAACTTGTTGATGAAATGATAAGGTATAATTCTTTTTCTTCATTTTTGCTCTGGCGGCCTCCCACTCTTGTTTGTGCTCTTCGATTTCCTTTTCGAAGTCTTCCACGTCTTGGAGCGCGCTTCTATACACATCACTTCGGCGGTATGCTTGCTCAAATTGCTCTGCTGATCTAGGAATTCGGTCCTTCCATCCATCCTTCACACGTCGCGCATGGGGATCACTAACTGTTGTCAAGAAATCCGGAGTGGTCCATCGCGGAGGGCATTCAAACCCCAGATTTTCAAAATACGCTTTGGCATCCTCGGAGCGACCGAAATAGGCACATTTTCCCTCCTCAATTAGGATGACTTTATCGAATAGATTATATAAATTCTCTGAAGCCTGGTATAAGGCAACAAGTGTTGAGACGTGGGCTGTGTTTGTCAAGCTACGCAAGCTTTGGACATATTCCAAAGCGGTACTTGCGTCCAAGCCCCTAGTGGAGTTGTCCCAGCACTGAGTACTGGCCCTTGTAATCATCGCTTCAGCGATGGATACTCGCTTCTTTTCTCCTCCGGAAACACCACGGATGAGCTCGTTACCGACCTTCGTGTCCAGCGTATGCTCAATCCAGAACAGCTTTGCAATTGCATTTAGGAAAGTCTTTTGGTACTCCTTTCTGCTCTCTCCAGGAATGCGTGATTCTTTTCCTGGAGTGCGCGTCTTCAACGCAAAGGAGAGTGTGTCCCCGACAGTGAGAGTCGCATAGTGCAAGTCATCCTCAGGATTGTATAAAACTGTTTCTATCAGCCGTCATCCACCAATGAGTTTTGAAGTGTGCAGCTTACCCTCCGAACGATAATTCTTAGCCATAGTCACAGAATCTGTCCCACCATAAGATACATCACCTTCGACACTCTCATACCCTGCTCTTTGGTTTCCGATCATTTTCAGGAAGGTTGTGCAACCAGACCCCGGTCTTCCGAGAACCAAAAGCATCTCTCCCGGCCGGACACAGCCCTAGATCATAATATTTAGCAAATGCACTTTTGCATTTCTTTATAAGTAAGACTCACGGTGAAATCTTTCAAGATCGTTTTAATAGGTGCTGTTGCCGTACCAGCACTCTTTCTACCTCGGGTCAATAAACCTTTAATCAACCTGGGAAGTGCGAGAAAAATATCCCCGATGGTTGGCTGCAATGCCGCTCCCAAGCCTAATCCTTTGACAGTGAGATTTTTCCAGATGACACCTAGGTGTCTGGTTTTCTCTTCCTCAGAACTGGCCTGCCTTTCCTTTCCAAACATGCGGGACATCAGCTTTTCGATCTGCGCCATCTCTTCATCGAGTTCATGGCCAGAGGTATTACTGCGCCGTCGAGAAATAACCTGTAACAGTTCATTTTCTCGTTCAGTTTCCGTTGTCGAATCTTCAGAGCTTTCTTGATGTGCTTGACCCGATGACGCACTGCGAATGGGCTCGAATTCTTTCGTAGAACTGACACTGGATATCAGGCTGGATGATCTTCTTCCCACTGTCGGGTCTAATTCTTCATATCCATGTTGCGGCGTAATAGGCGCCTTGCTAGCATCGGAAGCGCGATCTGCATCCATGGCATGGGAATGTTTGCGTCTCGGTCACAGTGCAATTATTCGGATGAGCATGGGGAGACAAAAAGGACCGCGAGACGTATCAATGACAGAAAGCAATGTCATCGAAAATATTTCTGCTACTTTACATGAGCACGATTTTCTATTTCCCCGTGCAGTCACAGATCGTATCCCGAGTCAGAGAATCGTATCGTTCAGGCACCATCCATCGACCCACGTCTATTACTTAGCTAGCATACGCCTCCCATGCGTCCTCAGAGAACGATTACGTCAAGAGGAGAACCTGCTTACGCTAGACTTGTTCGTGGCTCTGAGAGTTTCTAGACGGACGAAAATCATGAGTATATCCGTTAGTTTTGCCTGACCACCTGATCCAGTCGAGTCGTGGTCCACTCCTAATTGGTTATCTGGGGAAGCTCCAGAGGGGAACGGCTAACCATTCGCTCGCACTCCGCAACTTTAGCGACCGAGCGCGTCTGAGATCGAATTTGTCATAATCACCATGGGTTTTGTATCCCTATCCTTGGTAAAATCGTCCGTCGGACTCTCAGAATGCCGACCACCGACAGAAAAGTGAATGATCACGTATTCATGGCGTTCCACAGAGTACATGACTTTGTAACGTAGTACACAACTGAACAATGCCCCAATTTGTTGTTCCTAGCAGTGCTTCTGTTTGCTGTTAGTTACTCGCTAGGATACATCATGATGAGATCATACATGCGCAAGAGCCGAATAGTAATTAAACTAACGCTCCTCGCTATAACTGTTTACAGCAGTTAATTGTTTTCGGATCGAGGAGATTGGATACTATGAAAATATAACTCTCGCGCAAACTACAAGATGCATTGGATATGCTGCGTGTAATGGCACCTGAGCTGTACTTGCATCTTCTGTGCATTTCACAATGGCAAGAATCGCAAAGGAAGAGCGAGAGGACAGAAATCCACACGTGGGTGTCTTAACTGGTACTCGTGTAGCTAGGTACGAATGGCGATTTCCTTGCGGTTACTATACTCTTCATGCTCCTGTAGTGTTTGTAAAAAAAAAAAAACTGGTTGAGCTGATAACATATATTTAAATCAGTCACCATTTCCAATATGCCGTGAAATCGTTATAAATCGGTATTTCCTCCTGTCACACAATATAGTATTTACTAAAATCAAGGGGCTACAACCTAGCTAAAATCATTCACTAGTTACCGTTGAGTTGCGGGCTATCATCAAAATTCCACGGAGTATCTGGAAAAACGCTGAGATCATCTGGGAGTACGCCAGTCCAGAAATCCTATACACTGAGATTCAGCTCACATCACTCGTTATATATCTCATGATAGAGTAGGGGGGGATGCGGAACATACACTACTGATATCTAGGGGAACTTCCATCATGAAATCCATAGGATCCATCATTGACGCGGCGAAAAACTCTTGAGCCAGGTCATCTGGCATAGAGTGTTCAGCGAATGGTGAGATAGTTGAGGATGGCCGTATTGATGATGTAGACGAGAATGGCTCATCAACTGCTTTACGATATGAGTACAAACAATAGGACATGGATGAAAGTAGCTTACTTGTCGTCAGAGATGATGGAGCTGGCAGACGATGACTATCTGCGTTCTGTGACAGATCCTCTAAGCAATAGTAGGTCTTATAAGGATCTCGGGACTGTGGAATGATTCTCATTGCCTTTTCGAGAATTATTTTGATAATCTTCGTTCCCTTTAACAGTTCACCCGAATCAATACAGAAGTCGGTCAAAGTTTGGTATGCTTTGCGAAGAGCGTGCACTTTTTCTTCTGTAGTCCACTCAATCAATTCTGACGAAGGAGCTTTGCTGTCTGAAAAGCCTTTCATTATCTGTTCCAGATTAATACATACGATCATGGCTGCTAGTAGGAGATCATGAGTGAAGCCTGCAGCCATAGTCCATCCAAGCGGATGCAGCGCCTTTCCGGGTTTAGATTCATCGTAGGAGGCGGAAAGATCGGAAATGATATGCATGGCGGCATCCAAACATGAATAACGGGAATAACAATGCTCCTCTCTTGTGCTACTGACGTAGCTCCGGTGGAGGACACAGCGTGTTTTCTGGTATATCATTTTGAGCATTAATCGCCGTAGGAATCGAACTGGACTAGCTTTCATAGTATCTCTTGAGAGCTGAGATTCTAGCGGCAAAGAAGCGCGGAAGTCTTGAAGCACACGGTCAAGCTCCATTATCCGTGCATATGTAGGCGGATTGATGCAGCTGACTTCGTCAGAAACTTTGGCAGAGAGTAATAAGATATCAGTCTTCATGACTGAATATGAAAGTGGTGTTTCTTCTGTTCTTGACGGAGGGAGCTCTATCATGCCTTCGTCAAGGTCCTCATCGAGAAGGTTCCGAGGTGACATAGTATCGGTATGTCGATCGTCTACCAGTCTTGGAAGCCCTACCTTTGAAAACTGAGCAATCAAATTTTTGATTTAAGCCCTGGAAGACTTACCCAGGAAGATAAAGTGATATCCATCTGCCGAATTACCGCCCAAGCCCGTCGTCGCTGCTCACTGTGGAAGACAGATATTTCTGGATAGTGGGATGGATCACGATGGTATCCCATGCGCATTGCCGTACGGACAACGATATCAAACAAAAGGGTGACCCTAAATGCACCCACCTTGCCGATCATTATTTCAATCATAAAATATATTAGAAGAGTTTCCAAAATGTACTGCCCTGGTTTGGTATAATCAGCCAGGACGAGACATTGCGCAGTTCTTTCTAGATAGAGATCTCGATATTCCTCCAACGTTGAGGTCGGTTCAGGTGAATTTCCATTAACGATTCGGAAGTGTATGGAAAGACTAAATATACCAAATAGGCGACCTAGCCATGCCGGTTGCACAGCGGAAGGGTTTGTCCAGAATTTGGTATACTAAGTCTGATTCAGCAATCAAACACATATGCTATTTCATGATGCCTCCTCACCTCTCTTTCAAAGGTTGGACGATGCATAATCACTGACTATTGTTAGGCTCAGGACCTACCCATGAGGATGAATACATACAAGCTGACATTTCCATAGCACTGAAGAAAGAATATAGGAGACTGTCCGAAGTTTGTTTAGGCGGGACTGACCGCAAAATGTCTTGCATGTGGATATGTCTACTCAAGCCTAGAAGTAGTTCTGGCCTTGTCGATTTTGAGCCAAACGTGTTCCCAGATGTATCACTGGAGTCCTCCAGTTTGATCTTGACATCAGATATCTGGAGAGTGAGCGATAGGTTAGCAGCCATCGATATATCTTATAGCAGTTCATACCTCTCTGACGACCTCTTGCCAATGTGCCCGTCCGACGTAGCTAGTTTCAGTTTCATTTATGTCCATTCGACCAATGGAATCAGAAATTTCATCGGTAGTGATTTCTTTAACAAGTGCAGAACTCTCATCCCCAATTGCTTGTTCTCCTTCATGCGTAGTATCGTTGATCTGTAGATCCGGAACCTCGCCCTGCTCGTCCTCGTGGTAATTCTGAGACTGGTAATCATGTCTCTTTGCTAAATCCTCCACAATCTGCTCTAAGCGACGGATCCTTTCCTGGAGGTTTATAGCTTTATCTGGAGGCGCTCCAGCATCCCGCATGACTTGATTACCATGCCCAGAGTGCGCGTAGACGCAAGATTGTTGCCTCCTAGAACAATTACTGCATGGGTGATTTCTATCACATTTAAGCCTGAAATCCATTAGTTAATAGGTGCAGATATGATGATTCCCAGCATCAATATACTTTCGGCTCCGGCAAGACATGCAGGACAGCTGAGGCTTGTCCCTTCGTCGACTTGGTGGTGGAAGTGACCTGGAATTTGATCGCTCCGCACTCATTCCCCAGAAATCTTCTGAATGCAGATTGTGAGACATTCTTTGGATTGATGTACATTTGAAAGTGACAAGGGGCTGCCATTAAACTGAGTCCTCAAATGAATTCTCGCATAGCAGATCAGGCGGCAATATTTAGTCAGAAAAAGATCGTGCCAGGTGGACAGATACGCGGGGCGAGATCGCAGTCTGCTTCTCTTTAGATGTCTGAGCAGCTTCTCGAATCTTATCCATTTATTACCTACCGAGGTGAAAATTGCAGTACCCTTTGATCTCTGTATTGTTAAATAGATGAATGAGAATGCTCTTAAGTTTGCGCGGCCTGGTTGAAGATTGGTTGGTGGAGTGAGCTGGACGTAGTTAGGCTTAGTTTTTGATGCCTCAGGCTGAAAACGTTACGGCAACGCTCAATGGATGGAATTGTGCGCGTAGCGTATATTATCAAGTGCCAGTAAGATTGTCGTTTCTACTGCCTATTATATATAACTTTCCAATTCAGACTATCGCGAAGGCAAATGGTATATAGTGGAGAAACTTAGCACTGTCTTTTTTTTTTAACACAAGAATGCTAGATGTCTGTAAGCTAATGAGACAAACCACAGCAGCGGTATCGCAAAATCGATCAGTAGCAGCTGATTGATTCTAAGCATGCCTGTTTGGTGATGGAATAAGAGGCTATATGATGACTATCTGAATACAGTAATATAAACACCGAATTAATGACAGTGAGATGACTTCCAACCGTTTGATCATGGGTTCCTAGTTTAGCTCCTGCGAAGATGCCAGCCATAATATCCGTCTAAAAGTAGTTAATTGTAAGTTACTACTATTGAAGTGCGAGTTTACTCTTGTTTCGGAGCCAAGGTCCATACACTTGGAATGCGAATGGGATGGGTATCATGATCGCTGCGAGACATCCGAGCAGAGTACCAGCCCACTGGACCCCGAGGTTTTGAAACATCTGACGCGAAAAAAGGGGAAATCCAGCAGCGGTTGCGGAGCGAATAATGATATTAGCAGCGACAGTAGATGCGGCACTAAGAGTGTTAGGTGAGCTTGAATCTCCTGTCTTTTGCGGCTTCATTTCTCGGGGGAAACAAAGATCTTACATTGGAAGGTAGGCATCGACCAGATAATTAAAACACGGTAAAAAGATGCAGAACACTCCGAATCCGATAAACACCCCTGACGCCGTGGGAGCCATCCAGTGCACTGATGAAGTGAATCCAGTCCAGCCAAACCTGGATTTCGGTCAACTTTTCTCTCGTCCATTTAATAATGACGGGCAGAAGTCCTACCAAAATAGCCCTATAGTAAATACTGGAGCACCTATAATAGTTGGCTGAAGTCTCCATTCCGGGATCGGTATATCTTTGTTAGCCTTTAACTTCTTGACGTAGACGTTGTGTTGTGAGCACATGAAGGCACATGCCAGTACCTGGCCGATAATGAGTCCGATGAATGGTAGCCCGCTTATTCCGGTATTCATTTTATATATATGCTGAAAAACGTACGGGTATGCCTCAATTAGAGCGTAGACCAGCCCGTAGATGAACGACATATAAAGGGAGATCAAGAATACTATCGGCTCTGTAAAAAGCATCCGCAGAGGCAGGGTAAAGTGTTTCCGCATGAGTTCTCGAAAATCGAACTCCAGCTCATCCAGCTTCGAGTGAATACCCCAAACATGGCTTTCTCGTCGAATTTGTGCTGCCTTCCTTGAAAGCAGCCACGGTGCGTATGTTTCCTTCAGGAACATAAGGTCGAGGGTGCTGGTAAGAAATGCCATAAAAGCAGGGATGTAAAGCGTCCATCGCCATCCAAGATAGCTCATCGAAATAAATCCACCAATGAACGGAGCGGAGAAGGGTCCGACAAAAACAGTAAGAGAATATAAAGCGATTGCGGTTCCCCTTTGGACATTGTTGTACAAATCCGCAAGCACCGCTGGGACCACGGATAGTTGGCTTGCTCCAAACATGCCTGCGAAGAACCGACAGATGACTAAGGTCTGAATATCTTTGGCAACAGCTGAAGAAATGGTAAATATTGCACATCCGAAAATTCCAATTGTGAGGGGCCATCGACGTCCTATTAATTCCGAGGAGGGTGCCCATATCACTGGACCTGACGCAAAGCCAAGGACAAAAAGAGTAGTTCCAAGAAGGCTAACCTCTCTGCTTATTTGAAACTCACTGCTCACTTCGGAGACGCTAGTAGCGAGCATGGCACTGGTAAAGGAGACTATGAAAGTCCCAGAACAAACAATGACAGATATAGGAATCCTGCGATTCCACTTATAGTCAGTTTCAAGATGTCACAATCTGAACCTGAATGAAGATAACCACAAAGCAAGTTTTGTTTGGCAGAACTTGATCAGGAATGAACCTAACTTTATAGATAGTGGCCAGTTATGTGGATGGGTTGGGTCCAATGGCCCCTCGAATTCAACGACATAGTTGTCAGGGTCCGGCAAAGGTGGCGGGAAAGACTTGCCTGCTCCCATAGAGAAGGACTTCTCTGAGGCTAGAGGCTCACTATGTTCGGACTCGATTGTCTCCATACCTTTCAGAGAAAGCATCTCAATGAAGGTGTATGTAGTTCCTCCGATCCAATACTAGTACCTCTGCAGGTGTTGTTCGTTAGCAGACATAGAGAGGCCCAGTAGCCTCTCTCTGTTATCCGCGACAATATATAGTAAGTTATTCTGCCGCGGCATATCCTGCCGAAGTGTGGATTATGACTTTAACGCCATCTCAAAAATTTGCCTCCAACTGGAGGAAACAGTGCCGTCAATGCCGCACTGGTATTGACTTCCTGAAACAGTGGAAGAATCTCCGCGCGCGGAAATTAAACAGTAGATCGCATATTTGCCTCACTGTATTTACTCAACAGAAAGACATTTTCGCCAATAAGCGATGGAGGTTATCATAGTAGGAGGACGGCAAGGGAGGAATTATGGCGGAAGGAGCTTATGGAGCGGCTAATGCGGAGTTAGCGGAGAACTCCACTATGAGCACTATCTAGGCGTCAGTGTGGTCGCGCCCCATATGAGAGAACATATTAAATGCCTCTGATACTTTTACTATTATTAACTATAAATAAGGCTAGAGATTGAATTTTTTTTTAGGAGGACATCGGTGATCATATCCATCGAGCATACTTATTCATTACTGATCAATTATGGTGATCCATTGCTGAAAACCGCC
This sequence comes from Paecilomyces dactylethromorphus, assembly GCA_029606265.1. Taxonomy (NCBI): domain Eukaryota; kingdom Fungi; phylum Ascomycota; class Eurotiomycetes; order Eurotiales; family Thermoascaceae; genus Paecilomyces; species Paecilomyces dactylethromorphus. The sequence goes on along the minus strand of JAPVCE010000032.1, from coordinate 936,975 downwards.
GTAGAAATGTACTTACCAATATGGCTTTTTATAAAATCCTCGCCTCTTCCAGCTCTTATATTTTACCTTAATGTTCAATGATCACCTTTGGTACAAGGATGAAATCTGTATCGTAATTACTTATATGGCCTAGATACAAAGATACGGTTATACAGAACAAATTAAGAAATTCAGATTTCTGAGTGAAAAACTTGTATAATAATACTTTTGATATTCTCTTGCCCAGTTCGTATCACTACAATCACCATAATAACTATAGCTTTGGTTCCGCCAGACGTCTAGCGATTTCCAGCACACTTTCTCTTACATCGTGAACAATGTCCGATGCCTTTCGTACGTCGTGTATTAGGCCAATTGAAGCTCCAGCATAAGTTGCTAGCCTTCCCTCTGGGCCCCAGCCACTATCCCCAGCCGCCGCCGCTTTGTCATGGAGCGCTTTCAGTTCATCGAACGACTTGCCTTCTTGATGGTCAGTCCACGTCTTATTGACGATACCTCGAGGGACGTATGGCTCTGGCCAGCCTGTGGTGCCACGAAGGTGATTGTAAAGCAGAGTTCGAACAGTATTAGTTGCACCGTCACTTGCTCTGACAACCTCCTGCTGATATCCCTTGCTAATGCGCGCTTCCTGGGCAGCTAAGAAACGTGTTCCCATGATGATGCCAGTAGCACCCAGGCAAAGTGCCGCTGCGGCACCCCGACCATCTGCAATCCCTCCTGCAGCGAATAAAGGGATCCCGCTTCCTTTCACGACATCTGCCACCTCAGGCAGGAGAGATATCAACCCAATGGCATTCTTATGTCCATGTCCTCCTGCTTCAAGACCTTGTACAACAATTCCATCCGGTCGTTGCGAGCTTTGTAGGAGCTCCTTCACCTCTGCGAGGGTACCGATTTGGACCCAAATCTGAGTGTTTGGTGAAGCAGCACGAAGTTTTGAGGACCAAAGATCGAGATCCTGTTGACCGTTTCTGGGAGCATATAGCCATGCAGCACTAGGTCTGAACCGCTGAATAGCGGCACTAGCTATCTCAATGTCATCTCCCCATAACTGAAATCCCACTCCAACAGGAAGAAGGTCATATGTTTTAGGTAAGTTACGAAAAGGAGAGGACGAGGACTCCAATGCCTTCTTGAACAGTTCAGTAGTCTCTTCCAGGTTGCGGGCAGTGTCCTGTGTTTTTGCACCCGGCCCGATAAACCCTAGGCCGCCCGACTCAGAGATCGCTAACGCGAGAGCAGGGCCCGAAAAAACGCGCATTGGAGCGCCTATGATAAAGGGAGTCGAAACCCATGGAAATGCTGATATCAATTTATTCGGAAGAGTCATGATAGTTTAGCGACGAGAAGTGCTTCTGTTGCAGATGAGAACAGGCAGACTGACGTGGAGGCATTCTCATAATATGTGATGTCTAATACTTTGGCTGACTTATGATCTCATTCGGGTATTGCGGGGTATTGCGGATATAACCCCGACGCACCTCCGCAACCAGATGGATAATCATGAAGTTTTCCTATCCTCGGTCTTTGGTACTATGCACTCGGCATGGGGTTTCCACATGTCCGAGAATCGTGTAACTGGTGGTTCCCATAGTACCTTTGTGGATTTTTGCGCTTCTACCCTTCGCTTACTATGGGGCAATGGCCGACTAGTCTTGAGAACTGTCATTCTATGATTATTAATGAGTTTTACTGCTTGTGTAAAAGGAAATTAATTCGCGTTAAACCTTACTTAAATGTTTGGGATGTGAATTGTCATCAGTTTTTGTAAATTTTTATATATTAGTCCGTATAGAGTCTGGCCTAAAATTAAGCTTCTATATTTGGGATAGAACAACAATAGATCCGACTTCACAGATTGAAACATAAACGGCTCTTTATACTAAAATATTGTATTAACCCTAAAGACCATGCTACAATATCATAATTAGGCCAATACATCTTTTTGCCTTTGAATGATGTCCAGTCATCGGCAGAGACCGGTGGCGCCGGTGATTGGCCGAAAGTGCTCGAATCCCGTAACCTCACAAACATCCATGAATCATTGTCCCGCAACACGACCGTTACATTCATAGATGCGCTCAACGCTGTTGGATGGTGAGAGCCGGCAGAAAGATGAATGTCACGGGTAATGTGTGCGATCACAGTATTGACCCTTTGCTCTCATTCGTCCTCTCAACATAAATGTCCTTAAACGACGACAAAACTACCCGATCTTTTCGGAAACGGGCTAGGAAAGCCTGTGAGCCTTGCAGGCAACGCAAAAGGAAATGTAATGGTGCTCAACCATGCGGCTCGTGCGTCCGGTTTGAATATGATTGCTATTATCAGACTCGCGCAAGAGAGCCAGTTGTTGAAACACCTAATCTTTCTGCAAACCAGCTGCCTGGTCCGACCTCAAGACTAACACCCAAAGATCGCTCCTTTGTCCAGTCACTGGAGGCAAATTCTGGTGCAGCCTTTGTACGACGACTGGGTCTTGCCATTGATCCGGCTAATGCGCCTCGCTCACATCTATTTGCTTGGAATGCTGGGCCTCGTTCAGTCTCATCAGCACCGCAGGGCTCTGTCCCAACACGCATTGTTGATATCATTTCCAAAACAGACATCAGGTTCCTGGCGTCGGTTTACTTTGATAAAATTGATCCCTGTTATGGATTCATAGACCGGGATTCGTTCTTCCAACATGTCGGGGCTAGGTGGTCCTCTCCACTGGCTACAGATGCTTATGATGCCGTCCTTTGTGGAGTGGCGGCTCTTGGTTCTTATTTCAGTCGCCAGACACCGGCTTCCGTGGAGGCAAGTTTGATTCAGCTTGCCCGGTCCATTATTGAGAATGACTTTGCAAGCGAAGTGCCCTCCATGGACATCATAACTGGATGGGTTTGCCGAGTGGTGTATTTACGAATGACCGCCGCGCCTCTTACTGCATGGGTGGCTAGCTGCACAGCTATGCATCTGATAGAGGCGGCAGGTCTGCATTGTGAACCTTCCAATCTTCCAAAAACGGTTCTATCACCAGATATTATTGGAGATCCTGATATACGACGCAGAATAGTCGGAGTGGCACAGCACCTGAACACATGGATATCTTTCGATCTTGGTCTCCCCCGGGTATCATTTCAACAGCAACCCACAAGTTCCATCCCATTATCTGCCAAGCCCGGGGACTATACTGATAAACTGCTCTCCCTTCTTCCTGTCTCCGCAAGTCTTGATCCAAGCGAGCTACAGGACGACAGTAACCTTCATTCAACCTTGCTACAGTTGGTCCAAAGTAATGATCATCAACCACCACTGATCATGGCCCAATGTAATCTGTTACTCTGCATCCTACGACGAATCCATGGTCAAAGAACTCATCTACTTAGCAAAGTGATGGATGAACCTGGTATGGATGCTGTCGTCGCGTTCATGAGAAAGGCTCTCTGGGCTGCACGGACGATGGCCGATACCATCAATCCCTGGCATAATATGGCCAACGTTCCATTTCAAATTATTTGCATTTTGCTTGTTATCGATAGCCGTGCATCACTGAGACTTTTGAAGGAAGCAATTCAGACATTACACCATTTAACTTCAACATTTGACACAAGCATCCTGAGGGAGGCTTGCAGCACTGCCCGCTTACTACTCTGGCTACATCATAAACGTCGCAGTGAAGATGTTAATATCGTTGGAGATGTTCTCGCGTTAGATGTTCCTAAACCGATGGCGGTGGATGTTGGAACTGATGTCCCGGCAGCCTCCAGCGAGGTGGAGCTTGCCTGGATTGATAACCTCACAGCGGGCATGCCGAGTCTTCACGATATCGATATAGACCAATTTCTCAGTGGTGATATACTATTCAATCCTGATTAGTCTGACTCTAAGTTGGGATCCTCATCGCTTTTTGTTCAATTTGTAAAACAGGTAAACGGGGAGCT
>JAPVCE010000032.1:891982-932949 GCA_029606265.1 Paecilomyces dactylethromorphus | reverse complement strand
TTTTTTTTTTTTTTTTTAAGTATGGCCATTTATAGATGCCTGTAATTGATACCCGTTGCCCCACGCTCCTATTCAAAAATCCGTGAGAGGCTCCGACATAGAAATGATCAGCCTCGTCGCCGGGTCCAGGGAACCAGTGGGAGCATAGGAGGAGATAAGAGAATCGGGAATTATGTATAATTATCGTATTCTCAAAGCGAATTTCGGATGCGCCGGGGACCCAATATTTAGACTTAAGACAATAGAACAATCCCGAGCAAGGATCACGCAAAGCGATCGCCGCACCAGACCCCGCTGTGACATTCTTCAGACTTGTATCCTTGAACTTATATATCTATAATACCCCTCTTATAGTAGTTCTTTATTTATTTACTCTTTTCTATATAGTTATCATGTTTTCCTCTATCATATTCGATTCGAACCTGAAATAATTGTCCGCTATTCTTGGCCGTGAAAACTCTAAACGGTCCCGCATTGTAGTGCATTTAGATACCTACCAGAACTATATCTGCCACGCACCCAGAATGTCTGTCGCAAAGGAATTCGAGGCTGCAAATGAGAAGTATGCGGCTTCTTTTACAAAGGGAAGTCTGCCGCTTCCTCCCGGTCGGTATGGTTGTCTTTTCCCCTCTCCAATTTTATCTCCGCAAATCAACTTCTTACTTTGATGCTGATTCTCTGGTCTGTAGTAAGGTAGCCGTTGTCGCTTGTATGGATGCTAGACTTGGTAAGTGTTCCATAAAAGTTGTATCTATTAACATTTCCTTTCCATGCCCCAATACGGTCTGAGAGATGCATACCATTAACAACCATATTTCAACCATATTTTATTGTCAAAACTGACAATGACTAACACCTCTGAATTCAGACCCCGCTCGCGCTCTTGGCCTCGAGGAAGGCGACGCCCACGTCATCCGCAACGCCGGCGGACGCGCTCCAGACGCAATCAGAAGCCTCATCATCTCCCAACAGCTTCTTGGAACTAGAGAGATCGTTATTCTTCATCATGTACGTCACTGTACTTCCCATCTTAATCAAGGGCAGGAATCTAACATATACAGACCGACTGCGGAATGCTCACTTTCTCGGATAACGACATCCGCAGCAAGATCCACGACGAACTACACCAAAATGCGGACCACATCGCCTTTCTGCCATTCTCAAATATCAAGCAAAGTATCCTGGATGATATTGAGCTGATTAAGCAGAACCCGCTCATTCTGGACGTCCCTATTACGGGATACATCTACGAGGTGGAGACAGGCAAGATTGTGAAGATCTGATGAGGTTTTATGAATTTTTGTGATTTTATGATTTTATAGGGATTGTGGGCGGTGTGCATTAGATGAAGGTGTAAGGTTGTAGTTGCTTGTACCGGGGAGTTCGATATGGGTTGTGGGTAGATAGCGGGGAGTTATTAGATAGAGGGGAGATACCAGGATTGGGTGGTGTGTAGTGTAGCTGTTTGATAGTGTATCTAATGTACAGATTGATTCTAGAATTATGTGAATCCATTAAACCAGCATAAGGTTTCCACCCCGTTCGATCAAAGAGCTTCTGCAAAGAATTCGTGAAATGATATTGGCTTTAGATAGGGATATAGTTCCCTTACATTCAGAGGGGCTACTGTGCTAGAAAGATAGTTTATAGCTTTAGACTTTCATTAATAATCATATTGAATCTACTCTATCGCCTACTTAAGGGAAAATATTAGTGATTGTCCATTATCAAGATGCTCTTAACCCACGAACTCCTCCACAGCAATGAAGAGCGTAGGTATATAGCATATAAAAGAGGGGAGATGAGAAGCTTATTGTATTGAAGCTTCAAAACTTCACCGGAAACTTTTTCCTCAGATACTCTCCGTATTTGTAAAACAAGAGTGGAACCGCACTAAACGCCAAAGCAATGAATGCCAGTAGACTATTGCCCCAACCTAGCCCAAGTGCATCGTACATATTCAACCCAGCCAGAGGCAGAAAGGCACCCAGGAGGGAGCGTAGGAGAGTATTCGCGGAGATTGCAGATGCGGCGTAACGCGGGAATGCATCGATTAGATATGTCATGCACGGCATCTAGAAGGGGTAGGTCAAAAATCAGAAAATCCGGACATGTTTTCAATAATCTCCCACTTTGGGAAAGCTTGACTTACGAAGATAGAAAAAAGCCCAATAGCCAGCACACCAGTGCCGATGATCGGGACAATCCAATGAGTGTGAGCTTTCGCGCTCCATCCATACCAGAACAGGCCAATTGGTAGCAAGGGCGACAAGAAGATCATAATCGGCAGTCGATATTCTGGTTTCATCTCACCACCTTGGGACAGAACTTTAACCAGCTTGTCACTGAAAAGTCGAAAGACCAGGACACCGAATAACAGACCAACTCCGACGCCTAGATACGACAGTCCCGCAATGCCACCGCTGAATCCATATTGTTCCTCAAAGACGATAGTAAATGTCGTAAATAGGAGGAAGAGATAACCATAACAGACGGCCGCGTATGCAGATGTCAGAAAGACAATTGGCGAGCGGAGCATTCTAAAGGGACGAACGATAGATGATCGGAATAAGGCTTTTGGCTGAAGACCGGAATCGAGAACGGAGACAATATCAGGGTTTTTCTTCTCTCGACGTAGACGTTTTGCTTTTCGATCGAGAAGGACTACCGCGCAAGTTTCACGCATGAAAATGAGTGCAAATATCGAGATAACGCCAGTCTGGTATATATTAATCCAGAGTCTTCAGATCAGACATCATACTTACTGCGATGGTAATAACCCAAAACACCCATCTCCATCCCTCCGCTTCAGATAAGAACCCACCCGCCACAGGTCCTACGACAGGGCCAAGTAACGCACCAAGAGAGAAGGCTGCCATAGCTGCTCCTCTCTTCTCCTGTGGTATCAGGTCTGCAATCGTAGCGCCAGCCAGCGTCAAGGGCGCCGCTCCAGCACAGCCCTCGAAGAATCGGAAGACTATCAACATCGACATGCTTGAACTGACAGCACATGCGACAGTAAAGACAATAAAGAGGACATTGCAGATATGGTAGAGGATCAGTCGTCCATAAAGTTCAGACATGGGAGCGATGAAGAGCGGCCCGATGGCGAATCCGAGGACATATATGGAGACGACAAGCTCGGCGAGAATGGTGCTTTCGATATGGAAATCTTTCAGAACTAGAGGAACTCCCGGTGCGAACATGGATGCTGCTAATGAGCTGGCCAGCAATAGAATAATTAGTCTCTATCGAACGATAAAGCATTTGAGCTCACATACGTGAGAAGTGTGATTGAGCTCGCAATGAAAACATGACCCATTCGCCATCCAGTTGACCAGTTCATTGGATTTTGTGGGTCGTCATCCCCGTCCCATCCAACGCGCTCCAGAAAATCATTATCGGCTGTGGGTCCTTCCTTGTGTCCTGTCTCTAAATCCCGAATAACATCGTGGGAATGATCCTGTTGTCCTGTTGATGCAGATAAAGTCCTTGCTTGACTAGAAACCTCAGTGTCTCCAGCGCGCATCTTCTCACTGGTGGGTTCGGCCATCCTTTCGGGTAAGGCTGAAGTTGATAAGGCAGAGAGAGGGATATTAGGGTAGAAAGCTGTAGGGAGCAGGTAACGTAACTTAATTCCCAGTAATGAACGTAGTAGCTGAGAAATATGCAGGCAGAGAAAAACGTTTATCGATCAAAGGAAAGTGGAAGAGAAACAGACCGAAAAGAGTAAAACACGGAAGAAATAACAATATCGAATTCAGCGCATTAGGTACATTCCTTGCAGTTATTAGGAGAAGTACAATCCGAATCTCCGTCCCTTTCTTTGTCTTTTACCGTAAACAACGCCGACAAAGCGAGGTCTCTGCGCAGTTCATGAGTCCGCTGCTAGTAGTATAACCAATCTTCGCTTCTGATTGGATCCACGGGGCAGATGCTTGAGCGGAGGGTCGGTCGGAGCGGAGGATCGGCTGGTCGGCATCGGTATCAATAAGGCCGTTTCAAACATACAGCTGGACGTCGTGAGATATATGGACCTATCTATCTTTCAAAGTAGGCCAGTTCACGTAATGAATAACATAAAATTAGACATAAGATACTACCTAACTACAATAAACCGAGAGCAGAACTATATAATTAGAAATGATCGACGCTGCCCGATAATCATCAACATGAAATTGCTCTGCCCAAAGTCATACATTGATTTACTTGTATTCATCCGGTAAACTCCATCTTACCTACCGCTTTTAAAGAAACCTACACTGCTGCCATGCCTTCTTAACCTAGGGAATACCTCCTCTGACACATACCAACCTTGCCGCAACTTTGGGTCATCATGAAGGACCATGCCTTCATCGTAGAGCTCCATGGTAAGAACATCTAATCTGGCATCATATTGCAAGAGCCGTTTCGCAATAGGATCAGCGACAGGCGGATACTGCTGCAAGACTGCATCTTCATCGTCTCCGGTGGATTCCCGCAGTCCGATTTGGAGCCTGCGTAACGCGGTGTAGACTTGGCTCAGCGGCTCAATCTCACGTTCATATGCTTCAAGAAGTTCAATAACCGATTCGAGAGTGCGAGGGGATAATCCGTCGTAGAGCTTCAGGCCTTGAACGCCACTTCGAAATTCACTAGTAGAGCGATAGTGGCGTGATAGTGCAACCCCCAGAAGACCTAATCCGACGCCCGATTCGTTCGATTGGAGGGATTTATCGTTGCGCTCTTTCTGGTTCATGCGGACTGACATTCCAGCTCCCTCGTAGAGAGCCAGAAGGCGATCATAATGATATTTTCCCTTGTTATCGTGCACCTGGTAGAGGCCTTGCCAGACTTTCTGCCAGAGAGCAATGATCCGCGTCTGGAGTTCTTGGCGCTGCTTTTCTTCCAGCGCCTCGGGAGAGTCCTCTTGCTCTGCGAGAAGATTGGCATCTGGAAAGTCCTCATCGTCCGCGCCAGAGGTGATAGATGACAGAGTCTTCTTCGCAAAAGTAAACATCTTGACGGTGAATTGGTTTTCTTTGGTTTTAAGTTGGGATAAGGGGCAGCATTAGAAAATTAAGGACATCTGAATAAGGAGAGCTGCGGCTGATGACGTCCCCGCAGGCAGCAACGGCTAGGCTTCCAGTAGCTCCGGCATGTGAGAGAGCCACAAACATTACCAAAAGATATCTGAATATATAGTCACATCCACAAAATTTTTTTTATCATTAATAGGCTGGTGTATCGTTATAATTCATTTCATCAGAAACATCAATCTCGCGCCTCGAGATCCTCGTGAACATCGCTCGTTAGTAGACATACATATCGGGTCATCATTCCAAATCCATCATAAATGTTCGTAATAGCCCAAATTAACCACCCAGTGCGACAACCTTCTCAAAATACCGGAATCCTATAATACCCGTAACAGAAAATTGGACATGCGCTATTGGTCCATCGCGCCCGGTGATCGCAGTCTGAAAGCATAGCGCTGAAATCAACAATCAACCCTTGAAAGCAGAGATTAAATCGAAGAGCAACCCAAACTCCTGCCGCCGCATTATACGTTTCATATAAAACAATTTGTATAAGGACTTTTAGAGAGACGTGCGAAAGCGCAATGGGTCTCTGATCGAACATCGAAATGGGGGACCGCTTGCGGGCCGTGCCGTGTTGGCCCACGCATCTTCAAAGTCTTTCTCGGGGCTGGCCGCTGGCCTTTTAATAATCCGTTGCGCAAGATCAGAGCTGATAGCATGTTGCAGACCCTCCCTCGTTATTCATCCGCGCTCTCTTCGTCTATCGCTCTTCGCTTCGAGAAGAAGGCAACGCGGTTCTGGATCGAATAGATGGCAAAACCAACAACGGCAAGAACGACGAAGAGGATGATAATAATGATCGCAATCGTATAGTTCCGCTGAACCATGATGGGCTTCTTCTAATAAATGATAGTCTAAGGTCGGATTGTGGAGGTGGAGGCGGAGGCTGACAGTGGTCGCGAAGAGCGCCACCTACGTGCTGAATGACACTGGGCACGATCTTCGTATTATTGTTGCCCAACAACACACTAGGACGGATTCGCGAACAGCTATTCGTATCTGAAGAGTATTGGATTAGCATACCCATCCTTTGCTGTCCAATGATGGAAAGCTCTCGGCCGTGGACAACTCACCAAGTGTCCGACAATACCCCGCAGTACAGCAGTGCTTATCGTTCTGTTATCGGTTGCGCAATCGGTGGGAGGTCAATCGAGCATCAGGACCATCCAAAAGAACAGGATTCACCAGCTGAGGAATGCGGAGATCCCACATATTTGTATAAAAAAAAGATCGCTGATGGCGCATGAGGCCCAGCCATGGGATTTTCTTTGCTGTGGCTGGGCCGCGATAACGACAACATCAAACAGAGCTGTGGCCGTGGCGCCCACTCACAGGATATATCGCCGGTCGCTGCAGGGAAGAAATCGACGTGGCAGGGAAGCTAACAGCCTAAGAAACACCAAAAAGACGGGACGCGAGTGGATATCCGGGACTCCAAACTGACGGCGCTAACAGCAGGTACCCGGCCGACCCAGCCCCCTCCTTTATCGGCCCCAATGGGCGAAATTAGTTGAGTCTGGATGGGACCACAACACTATCACTTCATCAACAAAACGCTATTATCCTTCTCCTCCCTCCACGTGCGGTTCGCAACTGGCCGCTGGTCTGTGGTCCTTCGGATCTCCCATGTAATCCATAAATAATACATCAATCATTCTTCAGCACCCCCCTAGGACTTGGGCGTGGTAAAAAAAAAATCTCCGTAGAATCACGATCCGCCCTAGGTCTCTGTAGGAATTGAACCTCGTGCCCAAAATGGTCGCTTTTAATACCGACGTCCCCACTTGACTTGCATGTAACGGCCAGTATGCCGATGGCCGTTGACGTCTGGACGTTGATCATAAACTTCCGTCACGGAGTACTTGGACAGAGTTCCTTCGACTCTGCTTCTTCCACAGGCCAACACCCTTGGGTTCACTGCTCACGGGACTTATGAAGCTTGGGTACCATCCTCTCTACAAGAGATTTAAACTCCTCACTACCGATTGTCGCGGTCTCAACCTTGCTCGCAGTGTCCCCACCAACTGCGGAGTCAACTAACAGAGCCAGTCGTCCACTCGTCGGAACTTGCGGTCAATGATCTCGAGTGCTATTTATCGCCACAAAGGGTCTGTGGGTGCCCTTGTCTGAGATAATGGGCGCGTTGCTTTTACCCTATTCTGAAAGAATCATCAATCCCGGCTCTTCATCCAAGCGCTGCACAACCCGATCTCACAATTGGCTCTATTGAATATCAAAGGATTCTTGTATATTGGTTTCTAAAGGATCTCCTTTCAAGATCCTGCTTTTTGTTACTGCACGAGCCAAGATGGTAGCTATTGTTTAGCCTGATAATAAGCGCTCCAAAACATTTCACCCCTCCTTCGACACCGCGCACTCCGTTTACCATGACTCCATTTCAACCCGTATAGTGAAAATGACCGCGTCTACGTCTGTACTTGAAGGTGGAGGTGCAATGGAGCAGCAAATACTGGTGCCTCATGTACCTTTCCTAGATTACAGGCATCCGTATTCCAATTCTGGTCCTGAGGCTCAATACAATATGGCCCAGACGAATCAACCTACTCTAATCAACCTTCCCGTCATGGATGGGCTATCCTATCGGTCTCCAGTACTACGATCCCCCTCCAGATCACCATTTCGACCTGAAGATGCACCCCTCCCATCGCGTGTGCTATCAGACGTCTCAGCGTCTCAACCGAAGATTCCGCCGCGACCTCCATCCCCAAGACCGTGGGTGTGGATCTGTCATTTCTGTCGAAATAAATGGCCACTAGGTACCACACGTCGCTGCTTATATGATGGTCATTACTACTGTGCAGGCCAACGAACAGCAAATCTCAGCAAGAGGAAACGAGGGCCGATCATGTTCAGCGAGGGCACCTGCACTTCCGAATTCGATTACCCGCGATGGGCGGAGATGACCAAATGGCGGAGGAAAGTTCGAAATGCAGAACACAAGACACGACCAACAACCTCGACATTGTCTAGTAACCGGAATTGTTGGGACCAGTGCAGCTTTCCCAGTGCCTGTCGAATCATCCGAACGTGGGGGATCAGCGAGAGTCCCATGGCGGAAGATAGTTCTAGTGAGGAAGAGGATGTTTCAGAGGAAGCGCAGAATGCTAAGAGGAGGAAGGTCTTGGAGGTTATCCATCATGCTGCTTGAGCTAGATTTCAATCTTCGGTCGCGATACCCCATTTGAATCGCCTTTTTCGCACTTATAGGATTTCGCCAAGCAACTGCTTTTAATGGCTTTTGGTTTCCATGGTGTTCTAAAGATTCTGACATCTTCGCATGCATACTCGGCACAACAGCACGAAAGCACGAACTACGATGCCAACTTCCGTTCTCGATCACTCAGCTGAGCTGCTTTTTGGTCTGCGACCTAACATAAACACCGACATCGTCCATCCGCATACCTCATTTATCGCAACTCGATCATTTTCGCATTCTATGGACATTATTTACGTCTCAAGCCTTTGCTTTTTGCATATAAATACTTCTAGGGTGTCGGGGTGGTGCGGTCTCGTTACATCGGAGTTATAAGCGGAACAGTGTCTATTTAAGCTCTGCGTTCATATCATATCTCCTTTGAAATAAAAAAAAATCTCAATCTTTCCATTTGGGTTTCCTTTCTATCCTCTGAAGAACTAATTTAGAGCGCGATCTTCCCTTTTGTAGACATTATCCCAAGATTCATTTTCCGACCAACAAAGCACTTTCTCGATCCTCCGTGCGAAATTATATGACGACAAGTGGATCCGATCACCATTATTTCACAACATGAGTGGATAATATGCCTTGGTTTGTCTCTGTAATACCGTGTTATAAACATTTCAAGACCTAAAACCATAGAACCTAGCGGAAAGTCAAGAAAATCTGACACCGTCGATAAGCGAGAAACAACCCATCATTCTCCCCATCTGATGAATAGAAGCCTTCTTTTCACGAATTGTAGGACCAACAGCAATATCTATTTGTATGGGCCCGAGGATGCCTAGGCAGGTGTTCTGGTTATAATTCAAATCCGAGAGAGTAGGATGGTAAAAAGAATGATGAGTCTAACAGTATCTATCACTATAGCCTCCAGATTACCTTGGTAGGTATATGCTAGTTATAATTTAATGCCAAAAGATCAGTGTCATAAATTGACTGAACGTTGCTCCCAGTATCGTTTGCGATCGTGACATTAACTTGTGCGTTGGGGGTCGCCACAGTACTAGATAATAAGTGAAATCTCGTCTGTGTGTAGACATCGCAAATAAGTGAAAGAAAAAAAAAAGAGTTATATCCTCATGCATATTGCTTAATGATATAAAAGTACCATAAATTCTTGACCTAGCCATTTAAAGTAATATTGTCAACTACTTCTGAAATATTGGTAATAGAGCTTCGGTATCGTTCGGATATCTGGTAAGACACATGAATATTATCAGAGGTAGGAAACGTGCCGATGGCATTGATATAATGCGCAAGATGATGACGAAGGATGATTTGGTATAGATAATAATTATGGACCATCTGGTTTGCGTTGCGAAGGGAAAAGTGGATAGAATAATATGCGTAACTTATGTGTGGATACCTCCAGATTTTGAAGCTAGACGAGAGATGACAATATCTTGTGGGAGAACTTCAAGCCAGTTCTGATGGACTGGATATATAGTACGCATTCTGCCTGTTTATTACTATCAAACAACGGATGAAGAGGAATTATTCCGAAATGAGACTTACTCCAATCCCATTCGTCCATCTTTCGTCCCTGTTGAAAATAGACAATATCGTTGGAACAAAGCTCCGTTGTAGGGAAGGTCTTATGCCATCTGATGGCAGCGTCAATGTTCTCCGCATTGTGTCTCAACCTAGGAAATCCGCGGATCTCTTAAAATACAGGATTCTCCCAGAGTAATGAGTAGGAAATTTTGCCAGTAGAGTTGATCTCAAGATAGTCGCAAGCTAATGTTTCTAAAATCTGTATATAGGTCAGTGTTTGACACCTCCTATGCGATATATAAAAGGCTAAATACTTACTTTTCTTCAGATCTGGCATGGCTAAATTCTTTTCGGGACGGTTATCCACAATAGTAGCCTTTAGTAGTGTACCCCGTGGCGTGTCTTCTACGCCATCCACATAAGCTACTTAAACATCATCTAGTAGATCAATCCTCTCTAGGAAAGATTCACGAGACATGATGACTAAATTATTTAAGGAAGCAAATGAAGAAACAAATAATCTTAATCGACAGTCCACACCATTCTGAAGAGCGGCAGTTCCAAACGAGCGGCGAAAATCTATTTATATTAGAAAAACTTAGAGAAACAGCAGAAAAAAGAACAAAAAATCCGTCCCGGTTCTGTAGGGAATAATCGCGAGTCATCCATCATTTATAAGTTTAAGTGTCTTCTAGGATCTCGAAAGGTGATAAAAGATACATATATCAGCAACTATGTCATGCATTGTATAGAATAAAAATCCTGGGCCCTCAATAGGGCACGCAAGCACAGTAGGCAATATGAAGAAAAAAGACGTTCTCAAGGGAGCCAACGGCTGTATATAATTGTGATTATCCGTCCAGCATTCACATTTATGGTGAGGGGTTTCGGAGGGAAACATCCGGAAATGTGAATGTCGTCAAAAGGGAATTTCCGTAGCGCGGCATGACCAGATGGCCTTGCTCAGAAACTCCGTGATGGAAGATGTGCATTCAGAACCGATCATCGACATTGCTGACAATCGCAGTTTTCACTCTCCTCTGAAATGCATATATCATATTTTCATTTCTTATTTTTTTTTGTTGGTTAGTTAACAACAAACAGGGTGTGTTCAATGCATGAAGAAACCAGCAGGGCAAGTCCCTAACACTTCATTCCTGTAGCCACTATTACCACGTTCCACTGGTATAAACGGCTCGATCTCGGCGGAAGTATACAGGAAGGATAACTTCCAAATCCCGTTCTTGCATTTTGCCATTATATCCTATGTGAATAGTGTGATGTTTCAATTTTGTTCACCCACACCTGGTTTTTTTCCATGATATGACACATAAGGAATTTTTCCTTAACCACTCAATCGGAGTCACTAAAAGCATATGGGAACTCCCCGGGTCTTATATCTGTGGGCTTGGGATCTCACCAAAGAAAATAACCATAATTGTGAGGTCATCTCGATACTTCCTGCCCAGTGGAAAGAACCCAGTCTAGAATGAGTGCCAGTGAAGTATGTCCGCAAGAATACAGAGGCTGGTCTGCTCCTGTTTCTCTACCTGGATGGGGGGGAGCGCCAATATTGGGAGGAAGGCAGGAATATAATCTCCTTGGATTCATGGAAAATAATTGCAAGTTTATGGGGACGATGATGAAAAGTACAGGAGTGCTTATTTTCCAATTTACAATAAGTCCCGTGGCTATGTCATTGAACTTCAGGAGATAACGCAAACACTAGCAGCAGCGTTAGTCTCAGCAACATCAAAATGTTCGGATGTTTGACTATCCTCCTAGCCGCTATTTGCACTGAAAGGCTACCAGTACAGTCATTTTACATCGAAGAGTAGATCGATCAACATTAGCACTTTATCACTATGCGTTGGGTATGCGACGCGATCTGACGGCTAGTGGAGCAAATAGAAGTAACATCAATCGTCGGAATAAGGTGATTACCTTAGCACGTTCGTATAGAAATTTCCTAAAAGGGTGCCCGCCCACGGCACCGAAGGGCTAAATGTCTAAGAATATTTAAAAGGCGCAGACTTTTAATCGATCGCATCGACAACATTTTCCTGGCTAAATTACGACCATACTGACAACTTCTCTTGTTTCTCTTCGTGGGGATTCTTTAAGGGCGCAGTTGAAATTAATTTTGAGCGCTCAGGGTGCTGTGCGAGTATCATATTTTTGCGCGCATCTCCCCGTTGACGGCATGCCTTGTGACCAGAAATACATCTACTCGTCCTCTCCCAGTAATCTTGTTAGTACGGGTATGCTTAGCAGATAGCAGTGGGCTCTCTGCTATTCCAATGAACCGAGAATGTGGAAGTTATTCAGATCTGTCTTATTTCTTACTTCTGCTGTACGTTCTAGGAGAATACTATTAATATGCCATAATATGCTCAGCCCTGCTAACAAGGTTATCAGGAGGAAACCAACACACTGTTCGAATCTGCGTGCGATAATTAGCAATTTCCATCATCAGATAAATTCATCTTGTCACCGAAGCATATTACGTACCCGCCATTTTAGACGAGGGTTCGGAATATCCTTATCTCGCTATGCGTACGTTCCACTTCCTCTAGGCTCCCCACAGCGGATACGTTGGCTCTAAAATGAACCCCCAGAATACTACGCTTCTCACCGAACATGCGCTATAGCCCGTGCCCGTCCTTATCTTTGAAAATTAAGCCCCCCAAAAGAAATGATGACGGTCAACAATGAAATTCAGCTCATAAAAGCCGGAGTACATGGAGGGAATTCCCCAACGTGTTGGACAAACCCCCGGGATTTGCATTCGAGGAAATTTCCCCAGGCTAGCAGTAATGCTATACATGGATGGCTGCGAGTCTGGCGCCATGGTTATCAAGCGTCTCCAATCTCGGTCGCACGTGCCGACGACTGAAGACGCAGTGACAATCGAGCGTCGAAATTACTGGACAGGTCAATTCCCGCGCGACAGTTCGAGGAGCCCCTGGCTATCATCTACTTATCGTAGATGCGTATGGCTTTCATATCCTTCTACTGATATGTTCTGGAAGGCCCAATCGAGCAGAAGAAACTCAGGTAGCTCATGACCAAGCTTTAGGGAAGACGAGCTAAGAGTTCTTATCTGCGCCCACGTTACACTACTAGTCCCAGGGCGCTACACCCCGGCGATCCGGCGGCAAACTAGAAAGCTTGAGATTGTGCGAGGGTTTTAGCCTGAATAGTGGCTCTTGATATCAAGTATGGACCTTCCAGATCGAGACCAGCGCTTCTCTCCGAAACCACTCAAGTCTTATCGTCTGCGCATAGTCTGGCGGCGAGTTCTAGGGACCCTGCCATCGGCGACGTCAAGATAGAGAGCAACTGGACGACGATTGCTTTAATTATGGCCTCCTGCACCCCTTTCTGCGGCCTCTGCTCTGCACGGTGCATTGGTCCTCCAAGTCTCTCAATTATCCATATACGATGCCAGAGATGGCGACCAAAAGGCCAGGCTACGCTCGCAGCACTACTGAAGGTGCTCGTGTTTCTCTCGAGGATGTGAGTACAGCGCCTGTACAGCCGGAGACGGAGAAGGTGCTCGATGAGAAAGACCTCAAAAATGAAGCAGACATCAGCACCGACAGCGTCCCATCATACGGAGAAGTTGTCGGAGAAACCGTCGAGAGCAGCGCAAAAGTATTAGAAACTGCTAATGACCTTGTCACTCAAGTCCTTATCGTCGAAGATGATCCCTCAATCAATCCATGGACATTCCGCATGGTCTTCCTAGGTATGTCCAGACAGTCGTGGATACTGCCAGATATTTTAGGACCAGGGGAGCTGACAGTATTCACCAGGCATCGGTTTGTCCATTTTTGGCTCCGTGCTTCAGGAGATTTTCTACTTCAAGCCACAGACTATCTATGTTTCTCAAGTCTTCTTGACCGTCATTGCATATGTCCTGGGAGAAGGCATGGCTCTTCTTATACCGCGTCGAGGACGGATTGGACGTTTCTTGAACCCAGGGCCGTTTAATGGCAAAGAACACGCTGCAATCGCGCTGATGGCTTCGGCAGCTTCTCAGTCTGCACTGGCGACTGAAGCACTAGCCGCCCAGCAGCTGTTCTATGGTGGCTACCCGAGCCACGCTGCTGGTATCTTCATCACACTGTCCTCACAGCTCATCGGCTATGGTATTGCTGGCTTGCTCCGGGATGTCATCGTGCGCCCTACGAAAATGCTTTGGCCGATGACTCTGCCTCTTAGTAGTTTGCTTGAATCCCTTCACCGTAACAAGGGCGAGGCCAAGTCTAAGATGAAGATATTCTATATTGTTTTCTTCATCTTGTTCTTCTGGGAAATTGTGCCTGAGGTGAGCTCTCCTATCACTGCGGCCCATAAAAACGCGGCTCACCCATATTTCTAGTACATATTCCCGCTGCTTGAAGGTGTCTCAATTTTCTGCCTTGCGAGTCAGCACAACCTGGTATTCACAAACCTCTTCGGTGGAGCATCAGGAAACGAGGGACTCGGTTTCTGTAAGGACAGCCTTGCCTATTCCTCGCTGGATAGATACTGATTTCAACTTACAGTGGCTTGGTCATTCGACTGGCAATATATTGCATCACTTGGATCCCCCTTGTGGTATCCTTTGTACGCGTTGACGAACAGTTTTATCGGCTACCTTGGATGCATCGTCCTGTTCATGGCGATCTACTACAGAAACGTCTGGAATTCGCAGAACTTCCCGTTCCTTTCCCAGCTGCTCTTCTACGGAGACTCGAACTCAACGTATTATCATACCTACAATCAGAGTCTCATTCTGAACGAAGATTTCACGATCAACCAGGATCTTCTTCGTCAACAGGGCCTCCCTTGGCTCACCGGAACTTACATCTCCTACCTGATAACCTCCAACATGGGTCTTACTGCTACATTTACACACATGCTGCTGTGGAACTTTGACGACATCAAGACCGGCTGGGCCTGGGCAGCACCTAGCAAACTGAAGAAGTGGCTTCAGCCGTCTACCTGGAAATTCTGGGCGAACCAAGAGACACCTGAAGAACGCCTGCAGCGCAGACTCAATGATCCCGATCTGGATCCTCACTACAAACTCATGCTGCGGAACTTGTACCAAGAGACACCGCACTGGTGGTGGGGTGCCATCCTCGTCATAAGCTTTGCTGTGGGACTGGGCTGTCTCTATGCTATGAAATCGACACTTCCGTGGTGGGGTTTCATCATTGCCAACCTGCTGACGATTCTGTTCATGCTGTTCTTTGGTGCTCAGTACGGCATCACGGGATTCCAGTTCAACGTCCAGCCGATTTGCCAGATGCTTGCTGGATACATGTTCCCCGGCAGACCCCTAGCCAGTGAGTATATTCGTTGCATTCCCTCTTTTCTTAGCCATCAGTGCCCTAACATAAATTAGATCTGTACTTCACCTGCTTCACCTACAACTCCCTCCAAATGGGCCAGGTCCTCGCCAAGGATCTCCGACTCGCGCAGAACCTGCACATCTCCCCAATATGCACCTTTGTCATCCAAGTCACAGGCTGCGTCGTTGGAGCGCTCTTCAACTACATCATGATGCTAACGTAAGCCTCATCCATTCATTCGTCCATTCATCCATCCATCAATCCTCCCCCAAAACCACCTCTCCACCAACTAACACTACCCAGCATCGTCCAAAACCAAGGCACAATCCTCAAATCCATCGAAGGAACCAACATCTGGTCCGGTCAAAACATCCAGATAAGTCCCCACCCCATCCCCATCCCTCCCAATCTCCATCATAAGCCTAACCCCCACATACCAGTTCAACACGCTCGCCATCGCCTGGAGCATCGCCAAAGACATGTTCTCCATCGGTGGCCGCTACCAATGGGTAACCATCTCCTACATAATCGGCTTCGGCGTCCCGCTGCCCTTCTGGCTCCTGAACAAATGGCGCCCACACCCCTTTTTCCGCTATATCAACCTATCCATCATCCTCTGGTACATGGGCTGGCTATTCGTGGGGATCAACTCGTCTATTCTGCCTTACTTCGCGATCGGGTTCTTCGCGCAGTGGTGGCTACGCAAGTACCATCCGAGGTATTTTACCAAGTATAATTATATCGTCTCGGCGGCTTTGGATGGTGGCACGCAGGTGTGTGTCTTTATTTTGACCTTTGCGGTGTTTGGGGGTAGTGGGAAAAGTCATCCGTTTCCGTAAGTTGGATCCTTATCCTTTCTTTTGCTTGATTCTTTCCTTTCATTTTATTGTTCTAGGGGTTGTTTGTTCTAATGTTTTGTTTTATTGCTATAGGACGTGGGCTGGCAATCCCGATACGGACATTCATAATCTCGATTACTGTATGGTGAATCCGGCGACTACGAGCTAGAAAGGGTTTAGCGCTTGGACAGAATAGGCATGGTTTTGATCTACCTCTTTCTTTAAGCCGATTCTCAAGAGGGTATTGTGATATACGAGTCTACGATACGACCCATGATTATATATAAAATCACAGCTCGATTATTAATCTTATCGTCGTCGAGAATGATTAATTACCCATCTCTAAGAATTCAAATATATAAAAAGATCACAGATCACCGTGACATTAGATGATATCAAGCAAAAAGTGTATCTCTAAAGTACAGCACAACGCCCGGCCTCATAATCCGCTCATACCAGATGCAAGTAACGTAAGCCAACCAAAAAACAAGAAACAGAAAAGAAAAACACTACTTTTTAACACAAGGGCTTGAGTATCTTTATCCCAAGATCTTGAGACCACCTTTGGTCTTGCTCTGCTTCTTCACTCCATCGTGCTTGACCTTGGCGCCGCCAGCGGACCCGCCTTGGCCTCCGCCGGGTCCACGTGCGCCGCCCTTCTTCCCGTGCTTGGCGTTCGCCACGGGGCGGACCTCAGTCGTCGCGCGACGCAGCAGCACGGGGTGGGAGCCGATATACTTGCCCTGCATCTCTCGGGCCGCTTTCAGGTAATCGTCTCCATCGCTGAAACTGACGAATCCGTAGCCCTTGCTCTTCTCCGTACGTTTATCCCGAATGACACGCGCTTTCTGCACGGACGGATATCGGGAGAACGCTTTGAGCAACGAGTCGTCCGTGACCTCGCCCGCGAGGTTACCGACGAAGAGTCGGAAATGCGCCGGATCCCATTCGACCAAGGTGGCATCTGTCCAGGTCTGACCACCGCCCGAGCGAACGACGGTCTTCGGAGCGGGCTCCTGACGCCCGACACTCGGGACCGGTGTGCTGGCAGCGGTCGGACCGGCCGATGGTGTAGAGGAATCAAATCGAGATGTGCCTAGGGCGCCTGTGTTTGCGCCCGTCGCGGAGGCCGCACCGTCCCGACGTCCCGTCCCCTTTGCACCGGGAATCGGCTCACTGTCCTTGCTCATGTAAGCACTCTGCCACTGTGCGATCTGTGCTTCCGTCTCTGGATCCAAACCGGACTCATGACGTCCGAAATTCCTTCCACCCTTCTCTTGTCCCGGTAGAGGGAAAGGGTTCTGGATCTGAGGGACTGTGGAACTGTAGGTGCTGTCTCCATACTGTGCCTGGCCGTAGTACGACGGACCAGCCTGATAGGACTGTTGTGGATACTGATAGCCGCCCGCCCCATAACCCGTCGTGGATGCTGGATAGCCGGCTGCTGATGCTGGCGGAGCAGAAACGACGGGACTGCTGGTGCGGTAGGGTTGACTGGACGCTACGGACCGTGGCTGGAACGCGGTGAAGGCATTGTAGCCCGTTCCGGGAGGGTTTGCGCCGGCATTGGCAGCATATCCGGTCCCCGAGGAAGCGTACGAGGGCGCGGCCGAATAGGCGGGCTTGAAGGAGGACGACTGGGAGCCCGCGGGTGGTGGAGGCCGCGGAGGTAAGGAGGAGGGCGGCTGTTGCTTCAGACCTGCTGGTGGTGGATACGACATGATGAACGGACGGTTCGAGCAGAAGACGACGGAGGATGTGACGCGCCGTATGAGGATGCAACTGGCAGCAAAACACGTACCTTCCGGCCCAGACTGGACGCAGCAACCCTGTGCCAGACGTTACACTCTGAGAGACTCAGCTACGAGGAATTTGACGAAGTTGTGCGTCTTCTGGGACGCGCGCCGCCACACCAGCGGTAAATCGTTCGGATTGATGCGAGGAGAAAATTCCTTGGATGAGTGGAACTCTCTGATTGGTGCGACTGCTGCAAAATAATAGTTGAATCCGATCTCCTACCCTGAGGACCCCGTGCGCGAGGGATAGGAGGATGACGGTTGCGACTTCGTCGGGGGGGATCCTGGGACTGGGGCGAGACCGCCGTCTGACTGATACGAGTCGGGTCGGACCGTACAATGAGTAATCTGGGGAAACTGGGGGAGAGATTCTGTCTGCTTCTTTAGTCAGAGCTGCCAAATGCGCCGTGGTGAGACCGCGGCTCCGTGGGACCGGACGTGGGATGGTTGATTCTGATCGCGAGACGCAGACTGAGACTGAGATTGGCGCGAGTGAAGATGGAAAGTCGACGCCAAGCCTTGGGCGATGCTGAGTCAGCGACGGTCTGGGCCGAAAGAAGCAACGGAGCTTCCCCTCCACAGCAGCACCAGTAGTGATATCATAATCGTTCAGATCACCCGGTCTACACTTAATAATTACTACTGATGGGACAGCAAATGAAACCACCACCGCTGAATCATCCATGACTGTTGTCTTTATCATCCTCTCTTCCCGCAGGTCCTCTCTCTCTCCCTGCCTGTTCGCGACCCCTCCAGACTAACAAACGCGGGGCTGCGACTGCTGCAGGGCAGTCTGTGACGCTTCCTGACCCCTTCACCGGAAATAATGTGTTCTGCCCCTCCTTCCTCCAGAGCTTGCCCCGCCATCGTAGTTTACTCTTACCCTCCACGCAGATCGTATCTCCCAGCATCTCCAACTTCCTTCGCAGCGTCTGCCACAGCCCACCCCCGAGGAATTCGGAGCATGTAGCCCTGAATAGATAGAAAAAGAATCCCGCAATGGACTGAATGAACCAGAATCCTCCCAAATCCCCGTTCTCCCACGCCAGCAACCAGAAACAGCCGGACCACAGTACTCCTGCTGCCCCGCCCCAACCGGCAGTCCCACCATGACGGAACACTCCCTTTCTCAGACTGCCGTAAGCCCCCGTTCACCGTAACGCCGTACAGAGCGATAGAACCGTACCGGCAACGGACTGGGCTCGTCCTGCTCCGTCATCTGCCCCCAAAGCATTTGATGGCCCGGCCGGGTGCTTTTTCTTCTCCCTCTTCCTCCTTCTTTTGCTCCAAGCTTCTTTTCTGAATCACTCCTCATCCATCCTCTGATTCTCCCTGTCTGTAAAGTGACGCGACAGTCGCAGTCAGACCAAAAGTTCTTGACCTCTGTTGGACTGTGGAAGCTTGCCCCCGGACTCAGATAACTCTGTCGTCATGGCTGACAAGGCTGTGTAAGTGCTTCCCCCACGTTTCCTCAACACCTCACGGCAAACAATCCAGCGGCACAAAACACAGTGATACATCAGAGAAGCTCATGCAAGCTTCCAATGCTGCGGCAATGGGGCGAGGATGAGCTCCGGTGGTCATTGTGATTGTTGCGGCGGGAGACAGGGCAGGTGATGTTTGTGTTCTGTCTGCTGCTTGGGATAGAAAAAAAAAATAACACCGGCACTCTGATTTTATTGACATGAGCATATGGCTGACTGCAGCGCCCGTCTTGCCGGCATCAATGTCGGCATCCCGGCGCCTTACCCCAGTGGTGATTTCGGCCTCATCGGTCTGGCCGTCATGGGCCAGAACCTGATCCTCAACGCCGCCGATCATGGTTTCACGGTCGTCGCGTTCAACCGTACCGTCTCGAAGGTCGACCGCTTCCTCGCGAACGAGGCCAAGGGTAGGTGGAATGGATAACATCATCAGTTTGGACCGTCCGCGTGCGGTGCTGACCTCGCGACAGGCAAGTCCATTGTGGGTGCCCACTCCATCGCGGAGTTCTGCGCCAAGCTGAAGAAGCCTCGCCGCATCATGATGCTCGTCATGGCCGGTAAGCCCGTCGACGACTTCATTGAGCAGATTCTCCCCCACGTCGAGAAGGGAGACATCATCATTGACGGTGGTAACTCTCACTTCCCCGACTCCAACCGCCGCGCCAAGTACCTGGCCGAGAAGGGCATCCGCTTCGTCGGCACTGGTGTCTCCGGAGGTGAGGAGGGTGCTCGTTACGGTCCTTCCCTGATGCCCGGTGGTAATGAGGAGGCCTGGCCCTACATCAAGGATGTTTTCCAGAGCATTGCCGCCAAGAGCGACGGTGAGCCCTGCTGTGACTGGGTCGGAGACGAGGGTGCTGGTCACTATGTCAAGATGGTCCACAACGGTATTGAGTACGGTGACATGCAGCTGATCTGTGAGGTGAGTCGAGTAATCTATTGGTTAGGGGGGCGTTGAACTCACTGACACATTGGCAGGCATACGACATCATGAAGCGCGGTCTGGGTCTGAGCTACAAGGAGATGGGCGACGTTTTCGAAAAGTGGAACAAGGGCGTCCTGGACTCCTTCCTGATCGAGATCACCCGCGATGTCCTCCGCTACAACGATGATGATGGCACTCCTCTCGTCGAGAAGATCCTCGACAAGGCCGGCCAGAAGGGTACTGGCAAGTGGACCGCCATCAACGCCCTTGACCTGGGCATGCCCGTCACCCTGATCGGTGAGGCTGTCTTTGCCCGTTGCTTGAGTGCCATCAAGGACGAGCGTACCCGCGCGAGCAAGGTCCTGCGTGGTCCCACACCCAAGTTCGAGGGTGACAAGCAGGCTTTCATCGACGACCTCGAGCAGGCTCTCTATGCTTCCAAGATCATCTCATATGCACAGGGTTTCATGCTGATCCAGCACGTAAGTTCAAACCCGTCCCTTCTCTACTCACATCATCATGCTGATTTGATTGTCCCATAGGCCGCCAAGGAGTATGGCTGGAAGCTGAACAAGCCCTCCATCGCTCTCATGTGGCGCGGTGGTTGCATTATCCGCTCCGTCTTCCTGAAGGACATCACCAGTGCCTACCGCAAGAACCCGGAGCTCGAGAACCTGCTGTTCGACGACTTCTTCAACAAGGCTATCCACAACGCCCAGGACGGCTGGAGACATGTTGTCAGCAAGGGTGCCCTCTGGGGTATTCCCACCCCGGCCTTCTCCACTGCGCTGAGCTTCTACGACGGCTACCGCACCAAGGACCTTCCCGCCAACCTACTGCAGGCGCAGCGTGACTACTTCGGTGCTCATACCTTCCGTGTCAAGCCCGAATTCGTCAGCGCCAACTTGCCCGAGGGCAAGGACATCCACATCAACTGGACCGGCCGTGGTGGCAACGTGTCTGCCTCGACCTACATTGCTTAAGCGGACTGCGGATGCGTTCCACTGGATGAGAACGCGGTTAGGGCGGTCTAACGTATACACCCCGCTCCACCTGTGATGGGTGGTGTCATGATGAAAACAGAATTAATTATGGTAAGATTTGAGTACGAACTTTGTGTATTTAGATGCAATCACACTGTGTACGCGTGCCGGCATGGGACGCGTGGAATGAAAATCGTCCACGGTAAATGGGTTGAATTGGTAGAGATACGTGCGGTGGATGTTGTCGTAGTAGATACTTAGTTCCCTCAAGACAAAAAGATAGCCGGAATAAGCTTCGATAAGGGTCTGGGACCAACTAATGACTCGCTACCCTGATTTGACCTGGAAGCTGTTTTGACTTTGGCTCCGTCGGCCATGTGTGAATCCATGGGTGGTTGCGCTAGTCCGGATGAGGACACCTGCCATCCTCCAACATCGAAACGTCCGCAGTTCCCATTATTGCATCGATCGACTTCCTGCCGACTTCACGATCCTTCTCAGCGGCACGGATACCGGTGGCCCCCCAAAAAAGGATCTTGTTCTTCTTCTTCTTTCTTATGTGCAGTGCCTGTTACCATTAGCCTTCTAGTTTCTGATTGTTGTTTCTTTGTTGTTGTGTCATTCAATCGTCGCTCTTTTTAGCTTAGGTCTTCTCGTCCGATTCACCCCCCCTTTTGCAGGCGCTCCGGGGACCGCAAGCGACGGCTGGTGAGGTTCAGAGAGAGAGCATCATCCATCTAGCTATTGTGGGAAGGATACGGAGAAGGATATAATAGGCTGGCCGCTGTCAGGAAGTAGCGCATCTCTCGTCCCGTGTGGATCTCTTATGGTCTGAGATCGACAGCTGCGATCTAGTCTCTTCACGCAGCGAGATTACTTCATTGCGGCAAATCGGTCATCCCATCTGGTCTGTCACCGCTGGTCGAGATATAGTCGATTCTGGAAGCCCTTCAATGGCGGAAAACAAGCGGCAGAGTGTCGGAGGGAAACCGCAGGCACAGGGACCACCTGTGACGGCTGCAGGCGCTGGAGCGAACACGGCGATGGTGCCATTAGATGTAGCATTGAGTGGTGCTATCGGTGCGCGGTAAGTTTACCCTGGTTCGTTCTGAATTATGTTGGGGAATTCCATATTGGACCCCGCTTTATGTCGAGCGTTGCGACCTACAAACGTGAGATGTACTTCGACGCTGACGATCTCCTGTAGTGTCCGCATTACCACTGCGCCTCCATCAGCTGCCACCCTGGAAGGTATCCTCTTCACAGCCTGTCCCATCACAAATCTAGTCGCCATCAATACGTCCACACCCCCTCCTACCCCGATCACGGCCTCGAATGCTAGCCAGGCCCAGGCCGGCGATTATCACATCATTCCAGTGTCTCGCATCCAGTCTTTCCAGCTCCTGTCCCTGGCTCCGTCTTCCAGTAGCTCTGATGGACCGTCATTTACGGATGCATATCCATCACTTCACGCCCTGGACGTTCGTGCTCTGAAGGCCCGTGAGGCGAGCGCTGTCGCGAAGCTACAGGAGCGGGAGGCACGACGGGGCAAGGGAGTGAGCAGGGAGGCGCA
This sequence comes from Paecilomyces dactylethromorphus, assembly GCA_029606265.1. Lineage (NCBI taxonomy): Eukaryota > Fungi > Ascomycota > Eurotiomycetes > Eurotiales > Thermoascaceae > Paecilomyces > Paecilomyces dactylethromorphus. The sequence goes on along the minus strand of JAPVCE010000032.1, from coordinate 910,209 downwards.
AGATATTTTCGATGCATTCAGTCGCACGATGCCTGCCCGATGGGATGGCCAAAGCATCGTCGTTGCCGATGCAGTCGTAATCTCGAAGCCTTATACGGTAGACAACTGCCGGGCATTGGTAGCAGGAGATATAGCTGCGTTGACGCGAGTTCGCAAAGTGGTACGTATTCATCGTTTTCGATGTGCCGTGATCGTTAGATGCATGTCCCGCTGATTTTTTATCCCAATAGCTGGAGATGGAACGTAAGAAGATCGAGCTCCGCAACGCTAGTGCTGCGATTGGAAACTCGAGCAACTTCCCTCGAAACTCGGGAACGGCACGAGCCGCTCCGAACAAGGACGCGCGAAACTCGTTCGCAGGCGCTGCGGCAGGACCCGGAGCTGCCGGGCAGAGAAAGGGTGGATGATTGTATAGGGTGCGTTAATGGGCATAAGAGGCTCTTTTGTGGAGAGATCTGCAGACGCTGGTGTTGTGTGGAGGGGCAATAGGCAACATCAGATCAGCTTGCTGTTACTGAGTTTTGGAGCAGCATGGGATCCTCCGAGACACCATTAGGGTCAACTACGTTCTGACGCAGAACTCGAAGCTAGAAATGGATGAGAGCTCTACGACAGGAGCAGCAGGTGATCATGCTTGGATCATGTAGGATCGCCATCATGAAGGAATGTCTTATGTATGAGGGAACGCCAACAGGGTCTGCAATCATGAGGACCTGGAGAACTCGGGTGCAGGACAGGACCTTTGTGCCTACGTAACATATCAATAAAAGATAACCCTACTATTTAAGATGCTTCCTCTGTAACGGGATCCCGAAATGTGCACTGGCAAGTAAACATGAGGACTCAACAATCCGCTTCAAACTAAAATGTGAACATCTACTCACAACATCACATGATGACCATATAACCCCTCCTCGTCCCCCTCCACGCTACATACCAACTAAGTGACAGACCGGCAAAGCAACTCAAGTCCTAAAATTTAGACTTGCCATATTCAGGTACCGACAACCAAAAGAAGAAAATCATCCCACTTCTCCCCCCACCACCGTAAAATTACCCCCCACGATACCGATCCCCCACGGCAGAAAGCTTAACTGATAAACCGACATAACCCCGCGTAAATGACATACCGAAACTAGAGCCGACGGTAGCCTTGGGATTGAGATATTCACCAGACATTAACTAGGAAGATTAATCACTACGGCCATAGCTATCAATAACCGATGTATCATTACGTATTATACCGTATCAGTAGATTTCCGAGTTGGTCTGGTCTGGTTCAATCCAATTCCCGAGCGGAAAAGCAAGTGGGAGCGGAGGCAATAGCCGATGGAATCATAATTACAATTCATGTCAATGAAGATATATAATAAAGATTGGGACGGACATCATTAAATCTGGTAGAAAATATATACATGTATTAATAACTAGAAGAAATAAATACTCTCTCGGTCCCATTATTCCTTTTCCCTCCTTGCGCTTATAGAGCGAAGATGACCGTCTTCACAATATACTTACTAGAGGATATGATAGATGGAAATTTTAAGGCTCGTCTACTGTGAGCTTTCTGGTGATGATTAAATGTAAGATTTGATGGATATAGGACGACTGCGAATAGTATAACGATGATAGAATGCTGGATCAGATACATTATATAGAAAGTGGGAATGAATCCTACTACCGTTCAAGTAGTATCTATTAAGAAGCTCAGTTAAGCATCCCCCATCAACACAGCGTACGAAGCAAAGTGAGCTATTAATTCTAGCATTACTAACTAAATATAATTACCTGGGTCAAATCTCGCATTAGTCTGTATAGCAGGTCCCTAAAACCAACAAACGATCAGCAAAAATGTCTACATCTCCCTCAATAGACGTAATAACGACCAATGAACCTCAGCTAGAGCAACTTAACCTGGGTGAAATTTCTCTGACCGAGGAGACTTCTCTAAAACTTTCCCATCAAGATGGTAAATAGTCCGTGTCTGTGATTTTAATTCTCCAGTCGTATAAAGATCGATCGGTTTTATGATGTTGGCTTTTTTGGAATTGCCAGCGGGCTTCTAAAAGAAAAAGTTTAGGCTCTTTGATCCTCTGCTTGGGAGTGATGTGGGGTAGAGCCACGACGAGTGGTAGGATGGAATCATCATGATTGAAGTAAAGGGGTTTGAGGACTAGGAGGTCTATCGTGATAGAAGGATTGTAATTGCTGCTAAGATGAAGAGGGACGCAGCGAGGGACGTGTCATATTCGTGAGGATGATGGCTAGATATCTTTCTACTCTGTAACCTTGGAATTTGAGGACTTCGAGATAAAGCTTGGTGCCTATCTGATCCTAAAGTGACGTAGTGCCGGTCCTCGTTTGGGAAGAGGTAAGTTGGATGATGAGTAGATATCTTATTCGAACTTCGATTCACGAATGCATACATTTAGGTCTAGGATATATGGTAGAGTAGAGTTCATCGTGAAACGTACTGTTGTTATATTGATTGTCGTGAACAGTTCTTCAATTCACGTATAGCAAAAGCCCCTCTGTAGCTTCACTTATTGCCCCTCACTAAACTTGTCAGTAGGTGACAAGGTGAGATGACCGCCTGCTATTCTAGTAACCCTCTTGATCTCAGGATTCTTTAGATCCATTTCGTCTTTTACTTCTACCGTGTTCTCTGATATTATTAATATCTTATGATCCCCTCCACTTCCTAATAAGATTATTAGGAGTAACTAATCCAAGAGTATTCGTATGTTGGACACTGTTGCTATTTATAGAATCAGACTGAAGGAGTATGGTTTACGCTACGGAAAACATATTCGGCGTGATTAGAATCAGTATCACTTCGTTTATCTTCATCTCATAGAAGATCATGAGTTAGAGATGTGCTATGGACCGGTATTCCGGAATATATCAGGTACATCCCCAAGTTCAGAGGCTCGCAATAGGACAATCGATCATTTATATTGAGAAATACTTTGTGAACAGCTACAAGCGTCAGTATGTAAGATTTTCCAGCTGAAATTAGTAGAGATAAGCAACGACCGTCTGAGAGGTTTTTTTCTTTTGAAAAGGTCTTTGGTCAGCCAAGTTCCCGGTTAGTGTTCGTCTAGAATAACCCCCTGCAAACCCGTAAAATTCCGGAGTCCTCGGATCACGATTTATGCACCACGGGTTTGGCCCAAATCACATTGAACTGGATTGGACCGTGGCTTTAATGAACTTTCGTCACATTGGATGGTACCTCGTATCATCTAGATGGTCTCCAGAACTTCCGATGGTTGCATAAGATCAAGTTCCTGCAGCCAGTAGTGTCCTGTAACTAAGCATCGGGACCTAGTTCCGGATGGCGACGAATTAAACTCACGAATCAAGAGCAATGCCAGATGAAGGAACTTGGTACATGAATTGTGTTTAGTCCTTACTAAAGCTTGTGATGGGAAAAAAAGGCTGATGCCGCAACTGCATCGTGGTTAGAAATTAGTATAGGGGCCGTCTCGTACCTGTCGATGATCATCGGTAATCCTGGTAAGGATTCTCCTCATTGGTCGTATAGACAGAGTGCAAGACAATTCCCGCAAGCTTAAAAGGCTATCCTAAACCCGAGCCGCGGCTCCCGGGATCAGGGGACCACCATTATTCTTGATCGTCCTTAACATCCAGGGATGGTTCTGTGTTTCCAAACTCAGACATCCTACGCCGTGGAATGACGAGGCTTATTGCGAGCAGGAGAGCTCAACAGTCTTATAAGAGGTTCCATAGCTTTTAATAGTCCTCGGGAGAGCCCAGGACGAGCTACTCAAGCATGCTGGGGGCATTCTGCGCCGGGCAAACATGCTCTGGTACATTATCAACGCTGCAGTTGAAAGAGCCAGGAAGAAGCGAACGATAGCCAGCCGTGTCAAGACTTCTAATCAGCACCACCTCTTCCTAGGTTAATTGCCGCGCTGACACATGCTAAGTGACTGAATGCCTGTGGTGCATTTCCCATCTGCTCCCCCGAGATGGCTACTTCTTCAGAGAACATGCCTAGATGATTTGCGAAAGAGAGAACATTATCAAAGTGTGCCATAGCAGTCCTGCGGAGGTTTGAATAGCTCGGTATAGTAGAGTGGTATTTCGCAGCCTAGGTCCGAAATGTCAGATAAGACAGCATAGAGTAGCTCCGGTGAGATTGCTTACGCGGATCATGCACTCGATGGCCCAGAAGGTGATCATGATGAAAGCACCTTCCCGACCACCAACACCTGTTGACATTCAAAGGTCAGCCTGTACAGTGGACTCCAGGAACAGAAAATATCTCCTGATACGACCACCAAAATACAAGATCGCTAGTAAATCTCACGCTGGGGAAGAAGCTTACCATCCTTGGCTTTTGTATGGTCGTATCTGAATACCATTCTTGCACTTGTCAACCCACCTTTCTCCGGCGGGTTCAAAATCTTCTCCAACGTGTTCAAAAAGCGGTTATCATTAGCCGGTAGGAAGAAGACGAGCGGCATGATCAGAAGTGCAGCATCCAGAACAGACTTATTCTCGTAACTCTGGCAGAAATAACCTTCCTCCTTATTATAACCTTTCTCCATAATTTCGTCGTACAGCTCATCCCGAACCCGCACCCACTCGTTCCGGTCAGGGCAAGGCAGACTGGAGCGCTTTTCAGCCAGGCGCAACGCGCGGTCTAGGGCGACCCATAACAGGACCTTAGAGTAGACGAAGTTTTGTGACTGTCCACGAACTTCCCAGATGGACATATCCTTCTCATGCCGTACGTCCACGACGTAATTAACCATGCGGCGAACCGCCAGCCATTGATCATAGGAAATGGGATTTCCATGCTTATTATAGAGATAGATACTGTCCAGAAGCTCGCCATAGATATCAAGCTGGGTGTGGAAGGCCGCCGCGTTACCGATTCTCACCGGCCGGCTTCCTTTATAGCCCTCGAAATGAGTGAGTTCTTCCTCGGGGATTTCGTAGTCGCCTCTGATTGTGAACATGATGGGAAGAAAGGGCCGGTGACCCTCGAAAAGGACCTTGGCGCTTTCTGGCGGGAAGATCCGGTCGAAAATGAAGGAGATATAAGACTCCGCTTCTTCATCATAGCCCATCTTCAGAAAGACATACAGCGTAAACGACGTGTCACGGACCCATGAATAGCGATAGTCCCAGTTTCGGGCGCCGCCGATGTTCTCAGGCAGCGAGAAGGTCGGAGCAGCGATAATGGCCCCTGTGGGCCGGTACGTCAATAATTTCAGGACGAGCAAGCTTCGCTCGACCTGTTCGCGGTAGTGACCCCTGAAGGTGCACTTCCTGGTCCAGTCGGTCCAGTAGTCAAAAGTCTCCTGCTCCAATTTATTGATGTATGAACCGACGATGTTCTCTCCTGGAATGGCCTTTTCTGGACTGTGAACGACTAAGGTGACGGACTGTCCCTCTGCGACTTTAAACTTGGCATGGAGCCCGCGTCCGTTTATCCCTGGCCGGTTTTGCATTTCGAAATGGGCCTCTGGGAAACCGGTCTGGTGGGGTTCCTTCGAGTCGACGTAGATCTGCACCTGCAGCCTCTCCGAGGGACTCTCAAAATGGATTGTTTGCAGACGATGGTTCGCAACATCGTCGTTTAGGCTGCAACGAGCAATATGATTGTCCCGGGCATAGTTGAACGCGGGGAATAGTTCCACCTCCACGTCCATTGCGCCTCTGCCACATTCAATCTTCCGGACTACGCCCGAATGGCGCAGACCGGATTTGAAGCGATTGGCTCCTGGTTCTCTGCAGGGGCAGTATCCCGAGAGATTTTTATCCGACTGGGGGGATTTATGCGGAGAGACAGGGAAATAGTCCAGCAGATTGATGACCCCGTTCTCGTCAATCCAGCGGGTTTCCAGCATGTTGGTATAGGGCAGATATCTCTGCTTCCCGATTGGGTTGAGTTTAGGGTCCGGGTTTATCGAAAACCATCCGCCCTTGTCCTTATCCAGCAGACGGCAGAAGACCGAGGGCGAATCAAAGACGGGCCAACACATAAAGTCCAGGCCACCATTCTTGCTGACCAGGGCGCAGGTGTGCATGTCCCCAATGATCCCATAGTCCTCAATGGCACAGTAACCTGTTTCCTTTGTCATGGTGATCCCGACCGGTCTGGACAGGATGGTGATATCATAGAGTCGTGGAAAACAGAAAGTACACAAGGTACAGAAGGTACACAGTGATCTCAGCACTAGCAGCGATTTGCACGCAAGTGGAGTTGGATGGAGAAGCTGCAGGAAACCGATGCCAGGTTGTCCGATCTCTTAAACATAAATGGCTGCCGCGGTTGTTGGAATGACCCAATGGCCATGATGATAATGATGATGCGCCTGAGGTCATCGTGTCGATGTCCATGACGGACCCTCGATACGACCAAAATAGCTGCGATCCATGGATGGGTCTCTTCCTCGTCCCCCGGGTCCGTCAACGTCCCCAGTGAGCTTGAAGCGACCATCGATCTCGTCAACCATTGCGTTGCTCTCGATTTGCCCGGAAGCTCTGCACGTCCCTGGTGAAAAAAAAAAAAATGAATGCCTAGAATGCCCAGAATGCCTAGAGTGCCTAGAGAGTAATGAGGGGAATGAGATCTGATAGACACGCCGCTAAGGGAGTCGGTGAGGAGACGGCGTGAAACAGCCGTCCTTGCTCGCCCGACCACTTTCCCTCTCCCTTTTTTTTGTTGTCCCTCTTCCATCTTATTATCATCCAGGCGGTGTCGTCTCGTCCCTCCCTTCCTCTGGTCATTCCCTTCATTTCCTCCTGGTCCGTATCATTTCTTCTTCTTCTACTTCTTCTACTTCGTACCAAGCCTCCTGCCATCAATTTTTCACTGCCTGCATCCCACGGTCTCCCGTCGGCGATCAGATCCTGTCCACCGCCTGAGGCTTTCCACCCCCGGATCGTCGGCCCCTAGCGTTTCCGTGCTCACAGCCGCAGTGGAAAAGACCGGTCAGACTCGCTGGGCAGGGACTCATCTCGTGCAATCCGCCTGGTGCTTCTCTGGATCCGAGTTCCCTTCGTATTGCTTCCTCGTTCTCGTGCTGTGTGACCGTGTGGTACCGCATTCGATCGCGGTGGCTGCCCGACAAGTGATTCACGCGACCGCGGAGGACGGATCTCTCCTCCACCAGCCAGGCAGCTGACAGTGCTGCACAAGGAACCAGAAACTCTACAACCGTCACGACGGACCCTACGATTGCTTCGCTTTTCTTTGCCATTCCCCAATGGGGCGACCTTTGTTCTAGAAACCCATACACATTCAAGCAGCGAGGATGGGAATTTCCCCGTCGGGGAGTAGCCACCACAGGCGGAGGAGTTCGGTATTGACGGGCGCTGGGGGGGCTTCCCAGTATCGACCAGTCAATGCGGAACCCCAGGAGGAGAGTCCCAGGTTTGCACACGGAGAGGCAGATGGCTCCAAGCTGGAGGAGCAGAAGCCCCTCAATGGAGATCGCAGAGACTCGTCCGACCTGTCATCAATTGCGGAGAGTGAGGAACTGTCGCTATCGGATGACGAGCACGAGGACGACGAGGAGACGGGTCTGACGGCTAAGGAACGAAGCCACCGGCGACAGAAGAGGAGAAAGCTGCGAAGACAACTGGATGCGCGAATCGCGGGCGTGAAGGCATCAAAACGGGATGGAAGCTCGCTCGCGGACAAGAACGTCATCAGGAGATTGCTCATCAATGCAGGCTTGATCCTCCTCTGGTACCTGTTTTCGCTGTCCATATCGGTCGTAAGGACCCCCGATTTTCTACGTGCTCTTTTTTTTTCTTTTTTTTTTTGCTTTGCAGGCATATCAAACTGACAATATACCCCTGCAGTATAACAAATGGATGTTCTCAGAAGATGATGTGGTCTTCCCCTTTCCCCTCTTTACGACCAGTCTACACATGGTGGTCCAATTCACCTTTTCGTCTATCATTCTCTACTTCATACCCTCTCTCCGTCCTCGACATCAGACCCTTGCAGATGGAACGCAAGATACGAAACCGATCATGACAAAACTCTTCTACGCGACGCGACTGCTGCCATGTGGTACGGCCACATCCCTGGATATCGGGTTGGGCAACATGTCGTTGAAATTTATTTCTCTTACTTTCCTTACGATGTGCAAATCATCAGCTCTGGCATTCGTCCTACTGTTTGCCTTCGTCTTCCGCCTCGAGACGCCCTCCGTCAAACTCATCCTGATCATTGCGACGATGACTGTTGGTGTGGTCATGATGGTAGCGGGCGAGACAGCGTTCAATGCCCTCGGGTTCACGTTGGTTATTGCGTCCGCCTTCTTCTCTGGGTTCCGATGGGGCCTGACTCAGATCCTTCTCCTCCGACACCCTGCGACATCTAATCCTTTTTCGACACTCTTCTTTCTGACGCCAATTATGTTTGTTACGCTGATTCTGATCGCGCTGGCCGTGGAGGGACCCTATGAGGTGGCAGGAGGCCTCACGGCTCTCTCGGCCACCCATGGAACTGTAGGGGGGATCTTGCTCCTCATCTTTCCAGGTATTCTCGCATTTTGCATGATTGCCTCCGAATTCGCGCTTCTCAAGCGATCGTCCGTCGTCACCTTGAGTATCTGCGGTATATTCAAGGAAGTGGTGACTATCAGTGTTGCGGGTATCATCTTCCATGACAAGCTCACGTTGATCAACGTGTCGGGTCTGGTCGTGACGATCGCCAGCATCGCATGTTATAATTACATGAAAATATCGGCGATGCGTCGAGAGGCTCGAAACAATCTAGAAGGAGGTCAGAATCAGAATCACAATCATAGATCGACACCCTCCAGGCATTCAGTTCAGCGTCGGAGAAGCACTGGTAGCGCTGAAGTTGGGACAGCAAGTGGCAGGTATCAGGCTATTGCAGATGCAGACGCAGATTTTGATGGGTTTGGTGATACTTTCTCCCCAGTCAGCGATAGCGTGGTCAGGCCAGAGCGCCATTCCATCAGTGTTCTAGGCAGTGGCACAAACAACGGATTGAACGTAGTGTCTGCACCTGTCACCAGCGTGGGTGATCATTTCCATCTGGGCCCATCTAAGAGTGCGGACCCAGAGCGTCATTCCCGTCAGGAGCAGCGCGACTCTAGCCATAGGAGTCGATCTGCTTCCTCGTCTTCTCCCTCACCCCCATCCTAGAGTGGATGATCTGACGCTGGAGCGCCCGCCTTTGCTATATCCTTTGAATGATTATACCCCTGCTAAGATTATGAGTGTGGTAAATCTGTGCTGTTAGCCTGCGGTTCCTTTTATTGTCACTTCTTTATCATCACCTCGCCCAACAGCGGGGGATGATGCCCGCGGGATATTGATCTCGACCTTGGGCTCTTACGCTGCATTTTCTTGTTTGCTTTTTGGCATATTCTATCCATCCCTTTTGTTACTGTCCTCAGATGATACCTCTGAATATTTCTTTTCCTCCAAAATGTTTTATCATGTGCAGACCGACAGTGTCTTCATGCACATTAGAGCCACAGATGAACTAGATACTGAGCCACTAGAATTAACAAGTGGCATGGCACCATCTTCAGACTTACTCTCACTCTCCTCTTGCAAAAAGAAAAGATTATGGTATACAACTATCATATCATCAGTGTGGTGTGGTTTGGAAAAAAAAAAAAAAGAGTTTGAACAGCTGGGCTAGAGTCTCAGAAGTAATTAGAGCTATTCCGGAAAGTCGTGCGGATTTGGGCAAATAATACCACCAGCACTCTCTGTTCAATATTCAATTTATACAGTCGTTTATAGATATGATATCTGTTCGGTATGATCTGTAGCTCAACTGCAATTTCGACGAGATTGGCGTAGACAAAACTTTTATTGAACGTAGTCCAACTTTCCGCTGACCAGCAGCAGATGCGGAACTTAAGGAGGGGGGGACGTCCCTCCTGTATGGATAAAATAGTATACAATACAATACATGAATTGAGAAGGGATAAGGCCTTTCCTTACTCATTGTCCTCCACATCGCTATCTTCGGATTCCGATTTCGCTTTCTTTCCTCTTCCCTTCCTCTTCGCAGGGGCTTTCGCCTTCGCACCCTTCTTCGCATTCCCCGCTCCAAACATATCCTCCAGACTCTTCTGGTTCTTCTGGAGATCTTTCTTCTTTTTCTTCTCGTCCTCTGCGATCTTCCGGTCGTACTGGTCCTGATATTTTTCTCTCTCGGAGCGTCCCTCCTCTGCTAATTTGGCTTCGAGGGATTTGAACTCCGCGCTTTCGGGGTCCATCCCAATCAGGGACTCGAGGAGTTTGATCTCGCGGGCCCATATGCTGAAGTCTTGGAACGTGCGTGGATGAGCACCGGCGGGGCGTTTGGTCTTTTTGCCTTTCTTGGGCTTGGGGTCCTCGGCTTCACTCTCTTCTTCGGCGCAGGAGTCGTGGTCGCCATTGCTGGTGTGGGCTGCTTTAGTGGCCTTCGGTAGATATGCGGGATCGGGTCTGTCGATGGGAGTTTCGAGGACCATGGGGATATCCTCAAAGTGTTTCTCGTTCATGACGTTGTGAAAAGCTCGTAGGCCTAGGAAACCTGTTCCGATATTGGCGTGGAGGTCACGTTTGCTGCCGCGGGGGGCTTTAGAGTCATTTAGGTGCAGAGCGCGAAGATATTTGAGACCGACGACGTCGTCAAATTCTTTTATGAAGGCTTGGAATCCTTCCGGGGAGACTAGGTCGTAGCCTGCGGCGAAGCTGTGGCAGGTGTCGATGCAGATTCCTATGCGATCATGATACTGCTCGGGGATTAGAGCTATTAAGTCACGGAACTCGCTGAGATTGCCGCCAATTGTTGTTCCGTGTCCGCACATCGTTTCAAGAACGGGTATGACGGTCTTCGTGGCAGAGAGTGCTTTTGTGAGCGCTTCAGCCAAACGAGACAATGCTGAAGAAAGGCTGCTCTGATTCGCTGAGCCGGGACTTCATCAGATGTTAGTCGGAGAGATGTTTGCACAATGAGGCCTTTGAAAGGAAGGAGGAGCGTGAATACTGACTGGAAGTTGTAAAGCTTGATACCAAGTTGCTCGCAGCGCTCTAAATCATCCAAGAACGAATCATACGCTTGTTTGGCCTTTGCTTTTTCTTCCTGCGCCAGGTTGACAAGGTAGGAGCCATGGGGCAGTACGTATCTGTTGACGGATTAGTATATCTGATTGGAATTATTGTGAAAAGGAACCTATTTCTGTTACATACTTAGCAGCATCGTACTTGTGCTCAACACAGAGACGCCGGAACTCATCTCTATGCTCATCCTGCAATGGGGGATTGTCCCATTTCCTTTGCGATTTCAGAAATAGGGCAAATGCATTACCCCTAGATCAGTGATTAGCGATGTCATAGAGTACAGAATTGACCAAGGACTGTTTACCCTATATGGACGCTATTCGTAACGGCATTTTGGACTCCTATAGAAATATAGTTCAGCTTATGTACATCATGATACAACCCACTTGACAACGTATGCCAATCACCGAATAACTGACCTTTAGCAGCACTGACATGGGCGCCAACGAACATGCGTAGCCCTTGTGTTCGCGCAGCCAGAGGCATAGCTTCTCCTACTTTTTCCTCCTTTGTCTTCTTCTTCCGCTTGACCTTTGATTTGATAACTGTTTCCTTTTCCTCTTCCTCCTCCTTCACTTCTTCATCAATATTTGAATCCGTGTCCTGATCAACGTAGGATGCTTTCTTTCGCGTTGATCTTTCCTTCTTGTCTGACTTGACGCTTGATGACACCTCAGCCTTCTCTGCAACTTTAGCAACACTCTTCGTTTTCTTCTGTCCTCTTCCCTTCTCTGCCTTTCCAGTGTCGTCCTCAACTGGCGATGTACCGTTGATCTTATCTTTGTCTTCGTCAGGAATAGTCTCTTTTGCATTCGCCGTAGATGCTGGTGAAGACAAATCAGGGGTTTGCGCTGTTCTCGATCGTTTGGATTTTCTCAGAGGGGATCCGCCTTCTATTGCCTCCTCAGCAACTCTTTTGCCTCTCTTTCTTGGTGTAGCTTTCTGCATTGCATTATTTCGGGCCATTGAGGACTTTGAGCTTGGCGATGGGCGACTCCGCGGTGGAACCTGCGTTTGCGGAAGACACGCGCCGGTATTGCAAGCAGTAATGATTCAATTCACCATATGGGAGTATCTATGCGCTGTGCTCTTCAGTTATTAAGCTTTTAGCTATAGGTCATCAGTAGCTTTTGAGAAAATTAAATGGTTCGAAGACGCGATGTTGGATTAGGTCTAGTCAGCGTTCCCCTCGCGTCACGCAATAGCTAAAGCTCAGCTTATCCAGCCCCTCGCGCATTTGGCTGCTGCCGCTCACCGGATAAAACACCGAAGATAAGCAGTGTTCGCTCCACGCAAACATTTGTATTAAACAGAATATTATTCTCACCACGACTATAATTTCACCGCTAGAACCTCTTATCTGGTCGAGATCTGGATCTAGTTACTATGTCGTACCAACATAGAAAATATTTCGAAACTGTGTGATAACCAGTACGTCGCCTTGTATGTTTGCATTGTACTTTCTAAATGTGGGATTAGCCCAGGACATAGACATCAAACCATGTTATTTGACTAGATGTTCCTCATTAACACTACAAATTAACACCGCAGGGTCAACTGGCTCTGACTCTTCCTGGACGATCAATTTCCCCGCCAGACCAAGGGTCAGGCTGAGGTTAAATCATGGCTAGTATTAGATCGTTTCTAGATGCGACTTGTGGCAGTGTACTATACAAAATGAGGCATCGCCGAGGGCACTTAGAAAGTTCTCTATGCTAGTGGCCCCGATTAGTGGGAATAGGAAGGCTTATATTATCATAGAATCTGATACGTGAATGAACTTCCGGTTGGCAATTCTATGATGGGTGAGCGGCATTTGGACCATATTGAAGTAGTGGCGATATAACTCAATCTCAGCAGTTAAAAGACTATCTCATATTTGTCTGCTTCTTCTTATTATTGTTGACTATGTTGATCTTTAGTCCATGAACTGCATAAAAAGCGGTGACGCACGTGACTGGTAACCAGGGCAACGGGGGCATGTGTTTATCGGAAGTTTATCGCAAGGACCAACGCCCATCAATTTCTCGATATTCTTTAATTTCTATTCCGACTGTACAATCGACGCGCCTGAGCCGGACAACCAGAATATAACGACTATTTTTCAGAGCCAATTGATCTGACCACCTAAATTGCGCGTTGACTTTCCTTTTCTAACACAGCATTGCGAGGAGAGTTCTGTGGTTACTGTCAGCCGCCATGTCGGCCTCCGAAGATCTCATCAATTTCGATATCATCGAAGCACAAAAAGAGAACGTTCAGTCATTACCTGGTGGCCGATCAGCTCGAGCACTCGCACAGATTTTCTCCTCCGGGAGCAGCAATGGTAAACTCGCGTCGCCGTCACCTAACGAAACGAAGACTCTTAACGATGCCATTCGACAAGAATACGAAGCTGAGCTCCAGACTATCGATGAATCAGACGATCCATTGGATGTATACGATCGATATGTCAAGTGGACAATAAATGCATACCCTTCAGCACAAGCTACAGCAGAGTCTGGTCTGCTCCCGCTCCTTGAACGGGCTACTAAGTCTTTCCTTACATCTTCACATTACAGGAATGACCCACGTTACCTACGGTTATGGCTACATTACATCAGACTCTTTTCTGATTCGCCCAGAGAAGTTTTTGCCTTCCTTGCACGACATCATGTAGGTGAAGGACTGGCGCTCTTTTACGAGGAGTTCGCCGCCTGGTTGGAGGGTGCAGGAAGATGGACGCAGGCAGAAGAGGTTTACAGACTCGGCCTCGAACGAGAAGCCAGACCAACCGAACGTTTGCTCCGAAAGTTCAAGGAGTTCCAGATTCGATTCGAACGTCGAGGCACAGACGGCCCATCTTCGCCTGCGCTACCTGCTGTCCGTCCAGCACTGGCGGCTAAGATTGACCCGTTCGCTTCCACATCTACGCCCAGTCCCGATCCGCAAGCACAACGGCCAGCACGTGGAATTGGTGGAGCGTCGAAGACTAAGTCAGGAAAACCTAAGATGGCCATATTTTCAGATTCAGATTCTGCCTCAGCGGCCGCTCCTGCTCTAGGTGGGGCAACGAAGGGATGGGAGAGCATCGGATCATTGCACGAGCGTAAGAAGGAGAATAAGGTGGAAGCAAAACCGTGGGCAGGGGAAACTTTGAAGGCCGGCAAGAAGGCGGCGCCGGTTCAAAAAATGGCCATTTTCAGAGATGAGGTGAGTCCAGTTCAGTTTGTACGCATTTTGACTTCCATATATTTACGATCACAGGACTAATTGGTGGCATGCGTGGCGTTTGCATTTCTGTGTATCCAGTCAAAATCCAATTCACGAGAACAAGAATCAGTAAAGCCTCCAGAGATTCCAGAGCATCACGTAAGGGAAGCAGTCAATCCACGTACTGGAAGAAGGGAACGGGTCTTTGTCAACCTTGAAGCAGTATATCCCGATCGCAGAAATCCCAGTCATGAGATAAGCTTTGAAGAGCTTAGAGCGATCAGTCGCGGCTGGATGGACAAAGATTGGAGGTCGCAAAAGAAACCTCTGAAAGAGATATCGGGAAATGCCTCATGCAGGGAGCCGGTGATAGCAGATGATCCAGAAAACTGCCCAAATAGTGCTCTAGCTGCAGATGTGGACAAGCTGACTATCGAAGAAAATGACACTCATCCGACGGCGACCGCATCACGCGTAGAAGAAAGTCGTGATGTGAAATCTGGAAAAGCCAAAAAGATCAAGCTCCGGGAAATCAAAGGAGAGACACAGACCAGTAAGAAAGTCAATCCCCATTTATGATGGTGAAGCTAATTAAGGCAAGTTAAAACCAATCTGGATTCGCCAACTGGTCCAAAGTTGAAACGGAAGAATACCTCAGAGCCGACTATGACATTTCACACCCGGGCTGCCACAGACGAAATCTACAGTATCTTCAACCAACCATTGAAAGCTGAGACGCACGAAAGAGCCGACAGTCTTTGTGGTAGTGATTATGAAGATGATGATTATACAAGCGCTGGGGAGAGCACTGGTACCGGCCTTGTCTCAGCAGCATCTAGTGAATTTGGTGATGATGATGAGACCAGTACACTGGCAAAGACGCATGACGAGGAGAATGAAGAGGAAGAAGAAGATTATGATTACACGCAAGCAGAAAGTGTCGCAGGCAGTGAATGGACGGAGTTTTCAACAAGTAGACATGTCCCAAAGCTGTCCCACACGCACAAAGACGACGCCGAGAACACTTCTCCTCACAGCGCGGAGGACCTATCCTCAGATGAAGCAGCCACTGGCGAGTTCTCCTCTGCACGAACAAGGTTCATACCACAGATGCCCGAGGATTACGATCCACCGTCTGGTCCCTATCGTGATCCTGCTATCATGGCCCAGAACCGGCTTCCTTTTATGACCCCTATTGTGGAGAGGACGGAATATTCTCTTCCTTCTATGACTGCAGCCAGGAACAGGATGTACGATGCGAAAACGCCCTCTAAGCCAATGCAGAGCAGTAGCAGCATTTCTCCAGGAATGCCTGCCGTTGATGATCTCCTCTTATCAAGTCCAATTCAAGCATTGTCGACACCACATGGTCGGGGTCTTCCCTCTGTTCCTGAGGATGCATCCCCCAGCCCAGTTGCAAAGAGATTCAGGCCCAGCCCACCGAAACAACGCTCCTCGAAGACTACGCACGTGGTTCCTGTCATTAAGGATGCACAGTGCAATCCCACTGATCATGGCATTCGAAACACAATCCTAAAATCCATTGATCCACCTTTGGCCACTTTCGCAGGATATTACGATCACTCCAGTCAGGAAGGCAACCGTTCTTCGGACATCCAGAAGTATATCAAAACGCTTGCTAAGAGGCACAAGAGTGGTGACAAAGCAAACTTCGCTACTCCAGTTCTCAACTTCTCAGGCGCTGAAAGAAGTTACGTTATTAGACGTGAGCTGGGAGCAGGGGCATTTGCCCCAGTATATCTTGCCGAGAGCATTGACAGCGCGGACTGCTACCCCTCTGACGGCGAAGATGAGACTATGAAGGAAAACAACAAACGCTCCTTTTCGTCAGATAGGGCCAGAAAGTCAAAACCGTCGAACCACCGCCACGGATTTGAGGCCATCAAGATGGAAATTGGACGACCTAACCTCTGGGAATTCTACATGATTCGAATCGCCCATGAACGCCTAAGTGAATCAGCAGTGCATTCCCGCGCCCTCGAAAGCATCGTGCGTGCTCATGAATTGCACGTGTTTAAAGATGAAAGCTTCTTGATAGAGGATTACCGTGGGCAAGGCACTCTGTTGGACTTGGTCAACACCATTCGCAATGAAGCCGTCATGGCAAGTGGAACTGCAGAAGCAGGATTGGACGAGGCACTGGCAATGTTTTTCTCCATCGAGCTCTTCAGAGCGGTTGAGGGACTCCACGCGTGCGGTATCTTGCACGGAGATATCAAGGCGGATAACTGTTTGGTCCGGTTCGACGAGAAGCCCGACCGCAGATCATCCGCTACTGCGTCCCTTCTTGATCTGGACGAAGATTTCTCTACGGACCCTCGCGAGATCCACTATTCCCCCAGTGGTCTGTACAACTGGCGTAACAAAGGTCTAACTCTCATTGACTTCGGACGCGCGATCGATATGCGTGCATTCGAGCCTTCCGTACAATTCATCGCAGACTGGGAGACTGGCAGCCATGAGTGCAACGAGATCCGTGAGATGCGGCCCTGGACCTACCAGATCGACTTGTACGGTGTAGCAGGAACTATTCATGCCATGCTCTTTGGCAAGTATATCGAGTCAGTTGCAAACGACAGTGGCAGAGGCTCTGGTGCGGGCAACAAGAAGTCGTACCGCATTCGTGAGCCTCTGAAACGCTACTGGGATCGCGAGATCTGGACCGATGTTTTCGACCTGCTCCTCAATCCTGGAGCCGAACGTTGGGTCCAGATGGAACAAGAGGGAGCGCAGTCGCCGCCACCAGGCACCATGCTTCCAGTCCTCCGTTCCATGAAGTACGTCCGCGAGAAGATGGAATCCTGGCTCCTCGCCAACGCGCAGAAGAAGGATCTCGCCCTTCAGATCCGGAAGCTCGAGGCCGTCCTAGGCAAAAGAAAGGACAAGCTAGAAAGGTGATCGCAATCACATGCTTGCCTTCCTACCAACATCTCAATTCTGAATTCCCTGGCAAAAGCATTATTGGTTTCTCATATTAATCTCCGATTTCATTCGACATTGATGATGTCTTCGTAATACCCCTCTCCGCGCAAATCTGGACCTTTTTTTTCCAGCGAATACGAAATTCTTCACGTTCGGCCTGGCGTTTTGTGGACTCGATCTGTCACAAGGTTTCTTTCTGTTTCTTGGACTCATTCTGGTCCCTTCATGAAATGCATATGCGCGTATCACGCGAAATGGAAATCAAAAATCTTTAGTCTTTCTCCCTGGTCATACGTCTCGTCCTGCCTTTTTTTATTGGCAGGAACTTGAAGTAATTAGTCCCCTTGGCTTACAGTCATCATAATACCCCTTTCACGTGCATGGCTCATAGCTGAGATTTCAGATAATGAATTTCATTTTCTTCTTAATTCCGCATCGTCCTTAATAGAAGCTACAAAGAATTACTATATACAGCAACTACGTTATTCACTCTAGAAGGATAATTTTCAAAGAAGTAAAAGTAACATCAATACTCTAGACTAAGTACCTAGACGCTAACCTTCAAGGACCTATTAGACTCCAATCCAATTCGGGAAAAGCGTAAGCGTAAATCAATTCGTCAAAGGAGCAGATGCATAATTCGTCATCATGATTGAAGAAGATCAAAGCATAAATTCATCATATCAGAGAATCGAAGCTGAGTAAACGATCGAAAAGAGGTGAGACAAATAATGGAGAATATGAAAAGCGCGTAGGCGATACAGGCTTGAGAGCTTCAACAAGCCGACGATTTGGATGGTAGATAAGGGCTAGCAGAATTGGTAGAACCGTGAAGATCCAGTAAAGAGTGAGCCTGCCAAATTTGTCATTCAATCCAATTTAGCCGCATCGAGCAAATATCGTTCACGAAAATGATATGTTAAAAGCTCTCGCGAGAGAGTGGCCCGGCATGACATGATATTGCAGTCAGCCACCAATGACGTCCGATGATGGGCAGATGGAAT